>APFE031151034.1:48470-71606 GCA_000404065.3 Pinus taeda
AATATAAACTCTATGAAAAATATTACACTGTAGGAATATGAACCCTTAGATTAATAAACACAAGGGTTTAATATTTTAAACAACTAGGAATAATAAACCTAAAGGATTAATACTAAAAAACCAAGGGATTATCATTACACACAAAGGAATAATATTATAAATCCAAGATATATAAACCCCAAGATAAATATTATAAACCCTATAATTATCATGGTTGAGTTGACCATGGTTGCTTTTCATATTAAGACAATCTTTGTCACAATGCGGCGTTTCACCATGGTTGACCATGTTTCATTTTCATATGTAATCTTTTTTTTTTTTGGTAGGTAAGCACCCACGGGGGATTTGAACCATTGAGCTATCATAAGGAGTGCCTTAACAGTGCACCCATTCACTGCCAATCCAAAGCTCCGTGGGCCATTTTCATATGTAATCAATCTTTGTCATAATGCAACATTAGATGACGGTTGATTTTTATATTGAGAAAATCTTTGTCACAATGTAACGTTGGACCATGGTTGAGCATGATTATAAACCAAGGGGATTTATATTAGTCCCAAGAATTAATATTAAACCCTAGGAATAAGAACTCTTAGATTAATAAACATGTTGACACCTAATCATAGGGATTGAGTGAAAAATTGTAAATAGTGCAAATAATTAATAAAAGAAAATGAAGAGTCATCGAGAGATGAAACTCAAAAGTCACTCCCTCATGTATATAACTATGAACAACCCAAATGAATAAATAGATTCTCATTTGAGGAGTTACCTCTTCGTCTAACATGGTACTAGAGCCAACTATATTTTTAGCATTCCTACCTTGTAACTATTTTTCTGCCTATTCTGCCTATTCTTTGAATGTTCTGCCCATATTGCAGAACTAACACCTTTGAGTGTACAGTGGTGCGGTGAGTGCATATTTTGTGATATTGCATTATGAAAAAGGTTGGATTGTACACAAAGCTTAACAACCACAATCTCTAACCAATTGAGCTGTTCCAACATCCAATATTGACACCTCCGATTTGGAAAGTAACATTTCTAAATCTGTCAAAACTCTGTTGAGTCCAAAACTTGCAGAAGGAGAATCGGAGGCCTTGCCTATAACACCACTGTAGGACATGATTCAACTGTTATGGTGCCATTGTGGCTATGAGCCACATTGTTTTCAATGTTGTCGACTCCCTATTTCTGTGTAGCAAAATTGTTTTCCCCCTCACATTATTTGTTACTACTCCAGTATCATTCATAACACCTCCATCATGCTATTTAATACATCACTTTGTATTTTTATGAAAGTATACGTTCTTACCACTGTCCATTGGCCATACCATTGTCTGCTAGCCATACCACTCTCCCTACTACATTTGGTATCATAATACACTCCTATCTCTATTCATAATATGCCATATCGGCCTCCCCCCATAGCACGTGTCACTCTCCCACTACTACCATCACCTCCCATACTCTCAGCATCAACTCTCGGCCTGCACACTGTTTTGTGAGCGTTGCCTTGAGTCCCCATCATACTACTCAGCCCATTTTGCTCCGTTGATATTCCACACTATTATAAAAATTCACAGCGCTCCCTCTGCTCCCTCTTAAATCGCAATGCTAGTCCCACCATACAAATGCATTGCCTCTACTCCATTGCACAATAAATACCTCCCTTCCACTCTTCAATCAATACATTGACCCTCCTCCACATACACCCGATTTTTTTTAATACCTTACCTACATACTCCCTCCCCCGCATACTCCATCTCCCAAATATACCCTTCCCCACTAATACCTTTGCTCTATACATATCATATTGGAATTTTTTACCACCAAAGGTACAAATTTTATACATTCAAAACAGAACTATTTTTACAGTACATGGATTTTTGAAATGCATCCATTGATATCTGTTGTGGGAGTGGTTCTTATCAACAAGGAGAACTATCTAGAGTTGTGACAGAAAATAAAACACACTCTCATTTTTAATGAGTTATGGAAAGAAGTGTGTGTTGGAGATGGAGACAAAGAACCAGAACAACCAACCTCATACAACGAATTCACCATTTGGGAAAATAAGAACAACAAGGCTTATCCTTTGATTGCAACATCAATAAATGAAGAGGTGAGTCACCATATTTCACCATTTTCAAATGCTTTTGAAGCCTTACAAAAACTGAAGGAACTCTATGACTCACACTCTACACTTGAAGTTGTTCAATTCATGATTAAATTGTTCAGCCTTGAATTACAAAATGATGATCCGCTTGCTCTTGCATCATAAGTAAAATCTATTATGCATGATATCAAAGTCACTAATGTTGAACTGGACATTCCTTTGATAGCTTTTGTCAAGGTGCTTTATCCCACTTGCTCAAATTATCTTGAGCCATTGCAAGAAAATGGAAACTCAAATAAATTACCTTTGACTCCCTTATGAAAAATTTGCTGAAAGAGAAGAAGATTTTGGGAAGAAGACAACTCCTCAGTCTTCTAAAGAGGCTATTTGTCTTGTACATAGAGAGAAGAATCTTGCTCAAGATTCTTCTAGACGAAGAGGTGGTCGAAGAGGAAGAGGAAGAAGAAATTGTAGTTGGGGGGGGCTGGGGGGATGGGGAGGGGCAGACACAAGGAGAAAATTCAGATTTGCATTGCATATGTTGCAATAGAGATGGATCACATGAGGCATCCACATGCAAGTTTCTTTGGGACAAAATTGAGCAGGGAAGAAACCATACCAAAGGTAAAACTAATGATAAAGAGAAAGGTAAAGCACCTGAATCTGGTCACTATGTTGTGTCACATTGTAATATTGGAGTAAATGAAGACTTATTTAATGCTTCACTTGCTTCTTGGAAAAATGATTAGTTGATTGATTAAGGAGAAACTTGCCACATGACCTTTAGAAGAGATTTTTTTGAAGAATTTACTAGTAATTTTGATGGAACAGTATACTTTACAGACAAATCAAAACGCAAGCCATTTGGGCTTGGCACAAGCAGGCTTAAATTGCCTGGTCTTCCAAACATTCTTCTGCACAATGTTTTATATCTCTCATAGCTGAGGAGAAACTTGTTATCCTTGGTCCACATCTTCCAACAAGGACACTCCATTCATATGTTTGATGGCAAGGTTGAGGTGAGAAAAGGATCAGATCACACACTTGTCATGACGGGGATAGATGAAGAAAGGCTTCTCAAGCTGCAAGGTACCTATGGTCGTTCACAAAATTTCTCATACAATTCTCATTATGATTAAGGTAAATTTCCATCAATTTTATTATGGCATGCTATATTTGGAAACTTGAACTATGACAACCTCCTCTTTTTGAAGAAAAATGGTGTTACTGGTTTGCCTAAAATTCCTAGGAAACTTAAGCAATGTGAGTCTTGCATTCTAGGAAAGCATAACAAATAGTCTTTTCATGATTCAAATTCTAGAGCACATAGAAAACTTGAACTCATTCATTCAGATTTATGTGGTTCAATGCCTGTTCCTTCTACAAATGGAAATAAATATATGATGACGTTTATTGATGACTACACTAGAATGTGTTGGGTTTATTTATTGAAGAACAAATCTAATGCTTTTCAAACATCTAAGAACTTTCATACATGGATTTAAAATGATGCACAATCTCATATGGATCTATTCACACCGATAATGGAAAAGAATACACTTCAATTGAATTTGAAAACTATCTTTGCCAAAATGGGATCAAACATCAAACAACTATGCCTTATAATCCCCAACATAATGGAGTAGCTGAAAGAATGAGTAGGAAAATCTTTGATATGGTGTGCTCCATGATGTTTTTCAAGAATGTAAAATTGATGTTTTGGGCTGATGTAGTTCTATGTGTTGTATATGTAAAGAATATATGTCCATCTAATGCTATTAGAAACAAGAATCCTTATGAAATGTGGTATGGGCACATTCCTTTAGTCAATCATCTTAGGGTCTTTGGTTCCACCTGTTATTCCTTGATACCAAAGGTACATAGAAACAAACTTGGTGCAAGGAGTTGTAAGTGTATCTTCTTGGGGTATTCAAACACATCCAAAGCATATCATCTTTATGATTAAGTCAATAAAAAGTTTGTTGTATCTAGAGATGTAATATTTCTTGAATCATCCAAAGCTGACAATGTTGTTGAGTGGTAACGTGATTGCTTAGATAGATTCGCAAATGAAAAATCATTTTAAGAATTTGATAATTAGATTCCATATCTTGAAGGGGGGATTCCTATACTAGATCAACCTATGGAATCTTCTTCTGAAGCACTCTCTCCCCTGCATGAAACTCTAACCACTGATGATACTTTGAGTGATATGATGATAGAATTGGGAGACTCAATCTTGATTCAGTCCCAACTCAATCAACTGAGTAGCCTGGACCATCTCAGAAAGGTCCCCCAAAGTGGCTAACAAAAACACTTGAAAGTGTTCATCTTGATGAGGTTGGAAAGATAGGAAGAAGAAACTCAACCTGGAAAAATGGAGGTGATGTAGACGACTCTGATTCACCTGTTGATATGGTTGTTTCTTATGATTGTGAATTGAATTTGTCTACAAATTTTGAAACAACTTCCTTCAAAGAAGTCGCTTCTCATGATGAATGGAAAGAAGTGATGCAAAAGGAGTATGATTCCTTGATAAAGAATGGCACTTGGAATCTCGTTCATCCTCCATTGGAAACCAAACCAATTGGCTGCAAGTGGGTCTACAAGAAAAAGTATAAAGCTGGCTCACTTAACAAGCACAAGGCCAAGCTTGTGGCAAAATATTTTTCACAGAAGGAAGGGGTCGATTATGAGGAGACTTTTTCCCCTACAACAAAATGGGATACCATCGAGACACTCTTTTCCCTAGCAGCTCAGAACAGTTGGAAAGTCCATCAAATGGATGTAAAAACTGTTTTCTTGAATGGAGATCTAAAAGAGAATGTTTTTATGTCCCAAACTGAAGGATTTGTTGTGAAATGACATCAACATAAAATATGCAAACTTGTGAAATCCTTGTATGGCCTCAAACAATCACTGCGAGCCTGGTATCAAAAATTAACTGAGAATCTTTTGAAACTCAATTTCAGACATTATGATCTTGGTGATGCAACTTTGTTTGTCAAGAAATTTGGAAAAAAAGGTTTTATATCTTGTGGTATATGTAGATGATCTTTTGATGACAAGGAAAAATGAGAGATACATTGCATCCATAAAGGAATTGAGGAAAGGTTTTGAAATCATTGGTTTGGGCTATGTTCATTACTATCTTAGTATTGAAGTAACTCAACATCCAAAGTCCATATTCCTTTCTCAAAAGAAGTACATTGGAGATCTGTTGAACAGGTTTGGTGTGGTTGAATGCAATCCACAAACTACTCCACTGGAACAAAACTTAAAAGCTCACATCCATTGAAGGAAAATAATTTGAGGATGCAACAAAGTATAAAGAACTTGTAGGAAGTCTCAACTACTTGACTACTACCAGACTGACATTTGATTTGCTATGGGAATCCTCTCTAGATTTATGCAAAAGCCTTGTGAGGGACATTGGTCTGCTACAAAAAGAGTCCTAAAGTACTTGAAGGGAACTCAAGACTTTGTAGTCAAGTATACATAGGTGGGTGACTTTAGCTTGAATGGATACTCTGATTCAGACTTCGATGGAGACAACAAAACTAGGGTATCTACTTCTGGTTATGTTATGAGTCTTGGATCAGGCACCATCTCCTGGAGATCACCTAAACAATCAATTCCAGTAGATTCCACAACAGAGGCAGAATATGTGGTAGCCGCTGAGGCAACAAAATAAATTGTGTGGCTCAGGAAAATTCTAGAAGATTTGTAGGTAAAATAAGTACATTTGACTCCACTCATGATTGACAATACCTATGTAGTAAATTTGGACAAGAACCCAAAGTTCCATGATCGAACGAAGCACATAAATACAAAATATCATCTAATTTGACATCATGTTGAGGCCAAAACAATCCATCTTCACCATTGTTCCACTAATGAGTAGATTGTAGACATCTTCACCAAAGCACTTGGAAGAGAAAAGATTGAAAGATTCAGAATGATCCTTGGACTCACCAACATGCCTTCAGATTAAGGGGGGGAATATTGACACCTAATCATAGGGATTGGGTGAACAATTGTAAATAGTGTAAATAATTAATAAGAGAGAATGAAGAGTCACTAGGAGATTAAACTCAAGAGTCACTCCTTCATGTATATAACTATGAACAACCTAAATGAATAAAAAAATTCTCATTTGAGGACTTACCTCCTGGCCTAACAAATCTAAGGGATTGACATTATAAACAAAATGGGATAATAAACCAAAGGGATTAATACTAAAAACCCAATGGCTTATAAACCCAAAGGAATAATATTAAATGAGGGATAAATATTAAAAATCCTAAAATCCTAAAGTTTATAAAACCATGGGAATAATATTATATCCAAGGGATTAATATTAATCCTTTGGATTTAATATTATAAACCTAAGTTATATAAACTCTAAAATAAATATTATAAACCATAAAATAAACATGTTTGACTATGGTTGACTACACAACCCCTTGGGATTTAAAACACCAAGGGACTATAAACCCAAGGAAATAATATTACACTTGATGGATGAATATTAATAACCCAATTTATAAATATGGAAAGATAAATATATTGCTAGCCATACAATTATCATGGTTGAACATGGTTGACCATGGTTGATTTTCATATTGATAATATTTCTCATAATGCAGATAAAAATAATTAAACTTTGAATTAATCAGAAGGAGTTGCAGCTCACAGGTGTGTACATCACCTGGAGACTGCACTCATACAAAGGAGGAGACACACGCTCACAATCACACTCACTCCATTACATGGATGAAGATTACATATTAAATACTTGACTGAAAAATAGGTGGCTGAAAACAACCTCTTAAACTCTAGGAACAACTCCTAAACTAAGAAGGTACGTTACAACCACATAACCATTTCTCCATTATTTCTAACTCCCCCCCTTAATGGAGAAAGGGTTATTTTGCACACCTAACATCCCTCTAAATAACTCAAACTTTATTTGCTCTAGAGGCTTAGTAAAAATGTCGGCTACATTATCACAAGTATTACAATAATCCACACAAATTTCCTTAGACTGTATCTTTTCTCGTACAAAGTGAAACTGAGTATCAATGTGTTTAGTATTCTTATGGAAAACTGGATTGTATGCAAGTTTTATTGTGCTTTGGTTGTTAGTTTTGATGTTGGTTGCTTCTTTTTGTCCTTCGCCTATATCACTGAGCAATCTCCTCAACCAAATGGCTTCGCATGTTGCTGCACACAACGCCCGGTACTCTGCTTCACATGATGATAATGCTACAGACTTTGATTTTTGCTACTCCACGAAATAACCCCAGATCCAATACTAAATGCATATCCTGTGATGGATCTACGATCATCCAGGTTGCCTGCCCAATCTGAATCTGAATAACCTGCTAAAGTAACATCAGAAATGTCAGTGTATAAAAGACCATAATTACAAGTACCAATAAGGTACCTCAACACACATTTTGCTGCATTCAAGTGACTGTCAAGTGGTCTGGACATAAACTGGCTCAGCACACTAACAGAGTATGCCAAATCAGGCCTAGTTTTCATGAGATAGATCAGACTTTTGACTAGCTGTCTATAGAAAGTAGCATCCACCTGTTTTGTGCCATCATCACTGCTTAACTTAAGATTCCACTGCAATGGTGTTGCTGCTGTTTTACACTGTTCCATTCTGAATCTTTCCAATAGGGTTCTGGCATACTTTCCTTGGGTTAGAAAAGTTTGACCAGAATCTTTCCACACCTCCAAACCTAGGCAATAATGAAGATCTCCAAGGTCTTTCATTTCAAATACTTGTGACATTTGTTGCTTGATTTCTTTGATCAAATTATCTGCATTCCTTGTTATTATCATGTCATCCACATACAAAGAAATCAAAATGATTTGCCTCTGTTTATTTATCTTGGTATACAGGTTTGGATCGTTGAGGCTCCTATGAAAACCATGCTCAATAAAAAATGAATCAATTTTGTCATACGATGACGTGGGTGCTTGTTTCAAACCATAAAGTGCCTTATGCAATTTACACACTAAATACTCCTGTCCCTTTTTCACAAAACCAGGAGGTTGTACTAAATAAATTTTTTCCTTTAATTCTCCATTCAGAAATGCAGACTTAACATCTAACTGGTGTAGCTTCCATTTATGTTTTGTTGCTAATCAGATTAGCATTCTAATTGTATTTAGTTTAGCTACAGGGGAAAAGGTGTCATTGAAATCTATGCCTTCTTGCTGTGAATAACCCTTTGCTACCAGTCTGGCTTTGAATTTTTCTACACTCCCATCTGCATTTATCTTAGGTTTATACAACCACTTACAACATATAGGGGTTTTTCCTTCTGGCAACTCAAATAAGTCCCAAGTATGGTTTCTATATATTGATTCCATTTCTCCATGCATTGCAGCCTTCCATTCATCTGATTTACTAGCTTCTTCATAGTTTGAAGGTTCTACAATGTTTAAAATTTTGGACATTAAAGCATAGCCTTGCAATCGTGCAGGTAGTCTAGTCTTCCTACCTGATCTTCTAGGTAAAGGACTTACCTCAACTCTATCTGTTTCAACACTTCCCAGGCCTGTATTATCACTTATTACACTATCTGCTGCTACTTCTTCCTGTTTCTGCTCCTGCTCCTGCTCTTCTTCTTCTTCACTATTTAGTTCTATCAGCAGTGGAATGTGGCTGTCATTGTTAGAGTCTTCCTTTCTATCTTCATTCTATTCATGAAAAACAACATCTCTGCTCGCAAAAACTTTATGAGTCATAGGATTATATAACTTGTATGCCTTATACTCTGTGCCATATCCTACAAATATACATTTCAAGACTTTGGGGTCTAGCTTTTTCCTATCTACTTTCGGTATATGAGCAAAAGCTTTAGATCCAAATATTCTTAAATGACTGACTGCTGGCTTGAGTCCAAACAGTGCTTCAAAGGGGGTTTTGAAGCCAAGACTTTTGGTAGGACTCCTATTTTTTAAATAAACAGCAATATTAATGGCTTCTACCCAAAGACCATTAGAAATACGCTTACCTTGAAGCATACTTCTCGCGCACTCCACAAGGGTCCTGTTCTTGCGTTCTGGTACTCCATTCTGTTGTGGAGTGTGTGGCACTGTGAATTGCTGTATAATCCCATGCTGCTTGGAGAAGTTCATGAACTCACCTAACCTGTATTCTCCCCCTTGGTCTGAGCGGAGAATCTTTATCTTCTTTCCTTTCTTTTTGAGTAAGATGAGATCTTGTAGATTTAGGTGTCCAAATCTCTAGTGCCAAGGATTCTCAACTGTTGATGTTGCTGCAACCATCGCTTGTTGTGGCATGCTCCTTGCATCCAGTCTGTACAAATTTCCCATACGTACTCCAGTTGCAACTGTCTCCAATTGACTATCCTAAATGACACATCCATTCTTGAAGAATTTCACTTGCATGTCCTGGTCTGTTATCATAGAGACAAAGATCAAATTCTTTTTAATTCCTGGAACATATAAAACATTTCTGAGATGTTTGATGTCGCCACTAGGTAGCTTGACAGGAATATCCCCACATCCTTTGATCTCATACCCATTATCATCTCCTAAATAAATCTTTGATCCACATGCAGATTCTTCAAGAAATTCAAAACAATCTCTCTTATCAGTCATGTGCGAGGATGCGCCAGAATCTACATACCATATATTATCCTCGTCTCCTTTTGATGCTGAAAGTGCACAGTCGACTGTGAATAATCGAAGATCATGGCTGTGGTCATCCTCTTCTCCAGCAAAACACCCCTGATGTTTCCTCTGTTTTCCTTTCCTTTCATCTGCCTGCCTCTTATAGCATTCTTTAATCTCGTGGCCAGGCTTCCCATAGTAAAAACATCTCTTAACATAACTATCAGTCATACCTCTAAATGGTCTCTTTTGAAAAGAGTTGCCCCCTTTCTAATGCTGCTGTTGTTTCTGATGCTGATGTTGGTGCTGGTGCTGCTTTCCTCTGTACTGTCGCCTCTTTGCCATCAGAGCTAAGTCATTTCTCTGAGTTTTCAGATTCTATCATCGTTCCTCCTCCAAGAGCAGAATCGTTGTTAGGTCATCAAACGAGGGGGCTTTCTCTCTCGCTGACAACCCTAAGATGAATGTATGATATTCATCGGTCATTCCGTTCAGTGTAAGTGTAACCAGATCTGAAACTGATACCTTCTCTCCAATGGCTCCCAATTTGTCTTTCATATCCTTGACTCTGGCCATGAATCCACCAACGGATTCATTCTCATCCATCTTTAATGCAAACAATTTTCCCTTGAGTGCCAGAACACGATTTGTGTTATGTGTCTCGTACAGATTCTTGATTGTGGTCCATACATTCGTGGCCGACTTGTAATCTCTGATATGGGGGATAATGTTGTCTTTGACAGACATCTTCAGTATGACTTTCGCCTTTGTTTCTCTCTTATCCTAGTCCTCTTCTTGGGTCGGTGTTCCAGTTCTCTGCTCATTTCCCAAGACGATCAACCATGCATTCACACTCTCCATCAAAGTTTGCATTTTGAACTTCCAGTTAGAGAAGTTCGTTCCATCCAGCTTGCCATACTCGTGGAGGTATGATTCCAAACTGTTGTTCATTTTCACCCAACTGAACACTTCAATCGGCCACCACCAGGCAAGTCCGATCTGCTACCACCAAACAGATCAGGAACTTCATTGTGCCACCATCGGGCAAGTCCGATCTGCTGCCACCGAACAGATTAGGGACTTCACTGTGCCACCACCGGGTAAGTCCGATCTGCTACCACCGAACATATCAGGGACTTCACTATGCCACCACCGGGCAAAACCGATCTGCTACCATCGAACAGATCAACAAGCAAGCTCCAACACGCCACCACCAGGCAAGGGCGATCTGCTTCCACCGAACAGATCAAAGAGCTGCACTACGCCACCACTAGGCAAAACACCTATCTGCTTCCACCGAGAAGATCATAGAGCTCTGATTCACCACCACCGAGCAGATCCGATCTACTACCTCCGAGCTGATCAAGGATCCTCAATTCGCCACCACTGGGCAAATCAAATCTGTTGCCACCGAGCAGAAATCTCCACGTGCCACCACTGGGCAAATCTAAATCTGTAACCAAAAAAAATTTGCAGATTTCTAGAGAGAAAGAGGTTGGATCTATGGCGCTCTGAATAGCTAAAAATCTGCGCCAATTGTGGAAAACATAAATTCACGAAGTGCACAAAAATTGGCACACTTAACAGCCATGGATCTGCGCCAATTTTAGTTATAATTTTCCTGGTGCGCTTTTCAGCCCAAAACCAGTGCCAATGGTGCGCTTTTTAGCCCAAAAGTAGCGCCAATTGCTCCTGGTGCGCTTTTCAGCCCCAAACCAGCACCAATGGCGCACTTTTTCTTTAAAAAGTAGTGCCAATTGCTCAACCTTTTCTCCAGCTCAGAGATGATCAGTCATCGAGACCCTTCACTCCAGGTGTTACTGCAGTTCCACCTGATCACACAAATACATTTACAAGCTCTCCTACCACTACAGATGTGCAACTAATGATACATCCCAAAAAAAAAAATTTAAGGCTACCTCTACCCTAAGCTCTGATACCAAGATAAAAATAATTAAACTTTGAATTAATCAGAAGGAGTTGCAGCTCACAGGTGTGTACATCACCTGGAGACTGCACTCATACAAAGGAGGAGACACACGCTCACAATCACACTCACTCCATTACATGGATGAAGATTACATATTTAATACTTGACTGAAAAATAGGTGGCTGAAAACAACCTCCTAAACTCTAGGAACAACTCCTAAACTAAGAAGGTATGTTACAACCACATAACCATTTCTCCATTATTTCTAACTAATGCAATGTTGCTTCATAGTTTACCATGATTGATTTTCATATTGAGACAATCTTTGTCATAATGCAACATTGGACCATTATTGATTTTCTTGTTGAGAAAATATTTGTCACAAAGTGATATTGGACCATGTATGAGACCCAAGGATTAATATTATAACGTTATGAATAATATTAAACCCTAGGAATAAGTACCCTTAGATTAATAAACCCAAGGGTTTGATATTATAAACCAAAGGGATTAATACTAAAATCCCAAAGGATTTTAAACCCAAGGTAATAATATTAAACCCAAGGGATAACTATTATAAACCCAAGGTATATAAACTCTACGATAATTATTATAAACACTAAAATAAACATGGTTGATCATGGTTTACCATGCTATATTTTCTTATTGAGACAATATTTGTCATAATACGATATTCAATCATGGTAGACCATGTTGATTTTCATATTGATATTATAAACTCTATTAATAACATTAAACCCTACGAATAAACCAAAGGATTGATATTATAAATCAAAGGAGATAATAAACCAAAGGGATTAATATTAATAACCCAAGGGATTATAAACAAAAGTGAATAATATTAAACCCAGGGGATTAATATTATAAACTTAAGGTATATAAACTCTAAAATAAATATTATAAACGTTATAATAAACATAGTTGACTATGGTTGACTATACAGTCCCTTGGAGTTTAAAACCGCAAGGGACTATGAAACCAAGGCAATAATATTACACCCAATCGATGAATATTATAAACCCAATTTATAAATACCTAAAGATAAATATATTGTAAACCCTAAAAATATCATGGTTGAACATAGTTGACCATTGTTTATTTTCATATTGAGACAATCGTTCTCACAATGCGAAATTGCACCATGGATTACCATGATTTATTTTCATATGGAGACCATCTTTGTCACAATACAACATTGGACCATAGTTGATTTTCATATTGAGAAAATCTTTGTTACAATGTGACATTGGATCATGGTTGATCATTCTTATAAACCAAGGTGCTTGATATTAAACCTAAGGATTAATATTGTAAACCCTTATGTTAATAAACCCAAGGGATTAATTTTAAAACCCCAATATTTTATAAGCCCAAGGAAATAGTATTAAACCCAAGGAAATAATATTAAACCCAAGGAATTAATATTACAAACCTAAGGTATATAAACCCTAAAATAAATATTATAAATCCAAAAGTAAACATGGTTGACTAATATAAACATGGTTAACTATGGAAGACAGTAAAATACTTTGCGGTTTAAAACCCCAAGGGACTATGAACCCAAGGAAATAACATTAAACTCAAGGGATTAATGTTATTAACCAAAATTATAAATAGCCAAAGATAAATATTATAAACCCTAAAAAAAATATCATTGACCATGGTTTCCCATGGTTGATTTTCATATTGAGACAATACTTGTCACAATGTGACATAAGACAATGGTCGCCCATGTTTGACAATTAATGATTGCCATATCAACACAATCTTTGGCACAATGCAACGTTCGACTGTGGTTGACCAATGTTGATTTTCATATTGAGAGAATATTTATTATCATGCAATGTTAGACCATGGCTCACCGTGCTTGATTTCACACAACATGGCTGGCCATGGTTGACCATGGTTTGCCAATATTGACCATGTTTGATGAATATTGACTTTTGTTGACCATGATTGATATTTTAAAGCGAAGGGAATAATAAACACAAGGTAATAATACTAAAAACCCAATGAATTATAAACCCTAGGGAATAACATTCAACCTAAGCCAATAATATAAACCCAAGGTATAAAAACCCTAAGATAAATATTATAAACCCTTAAATAAACTTGTTTGACCATGCTTGACCATGGTTGATTTTCATATTGAGACAATCTTTGTCACATGCAACATTGGACCATGCTTAACCATTGTTTAGTCCTTAGATTAATAAACTCACGAGATTGATTTTATAAACCCAAGAAAGTAATATACCCATGTGATAAATACTAAAAACCCAAGGGCTTATGAACCCTAGGCAATAACATTGAACCTAAGGCATTAATATTATAAAACATGCTTGAACATAATCAATAATAGTAATAGGCAATTATGTTTGATTAAAGTTGAAGATTGCTCAATATTAAACATAGTCAAACATTGTCGAAGGGTCACCCACATTCTAAAATGTGGTTGACAAAATGTTGTAATGTTGCATTGCGACATTAGAAACATTTGTTTACAATTCTAAAATCACATTATTATTATTATTATTAAATAACATTATAAATAAAGTTAATTATTATTAATTATTAATTATTGACCAAGTTTGAATGTGGTCATGTTTGGTTATGTTTGACTAATGTGGTTAACTACAATAATTATGCATTAGGCAATTTCTTTTAATTATGTCTAAATGATTTAATTAATATGTCAAATGTAATATTTTTAATAAATAAATACTATCCTTAATTAAAATTATGATCTACTTAATTAATGTTTTAATTAATTAATTAATCAATTAATTAATGGAGATTGTTTTCAGTGAACAATATTGACTATTGTCAAATACAGTTAACATAGAGTTGACCAAGTCTGAATTTGGTCATATATGGCTATATTTAGCTATGGTTAACTCATGTGATTGAACATAATAATTATATATTAAGAATTTTTTTTTAACTAGGATCAAGGCTTTAATAATATATCATGTTAAAGTTAAAATTTATATATTAAATATAAATATTAATATATTTATTAAACTTGTAAAATTTATCGCTAGGTTATTAAGATTCAATTGAATGTTTTAAGTAAGAACATTATTATAAATCAATATTAAACATATAATTTAACCTTTTAATTATATTTATTGTTATTAATTTTTATATAAGTGTGTTAACTACTATATTGCCAAATGTTTTAGTTAATTAATAATAATGTTAATTATTGTTTTATTGTTTTAATTAACTAATTAATATTATATTAACTTAGGACTCATTTGAGTGAATTAGGATTACTTTTATTGAATAAGATTGATTATGGCCAAGGTTAGATTTTCGAGAGAGGAAGGCAATCACGGGAAGGGAGGCGATCACGGGACGGTGAGCAGAAGCTAGGGTTTCCATAGCTACCTGCTACGACAGGACCCCTGCGCAGCAGTGACCATTTCTGACTGAGGCAGAACACAGGCTGGGGCCCAAGGCTTGAGCTGAGCGTTTAAATGAGTACCCCTCAGGGGGTTGGAGAGGCGACCTCTCCAAGAAGCAGCAAACAGAAAGGGCCCATTGGAAGTTCGGGAGAGGAGACGGCATATACGGAAGGAAATACAGAGGACAAACAACAGAAGAAGAATGAACAGGAACAACAAGACAAGCCAAAAGTCAGTTCATCCACATGCAAACCAGTAGCTACCCACAGGCCAGAGGTGTAGCTACCCAGTCATCGCATTAATGCACGAATACAATATATGAGAGACCATGCTCTCATAGGCAAATTTATTGGTTTCTGGCCTACTGAGAAAGCCTTGCGAACCTGGATTGATGTCAAATGGCGACCAAAGGGACAAATAACCCTACTTCTAGGGCCGAAAGGGTTTTTTACCGCTATCTTCAATTGCTTGGAAGACCGAAACAAGGTCTTTGATGGGGGACCTTACTTCTTTAATTCTGCTGGGCTTTTTATGAGAGAATGGGTAGCTCGTTTCAACCTGGACAAGGAAGATCTGAGCTGGGCACCGGTCTGGATCAGATTGTATTCGCTACCATGGGAATACTAGGAGGAGGAGTCCCTAAAAGCCATTGGCGCAGTCCTAGGGGAATTTGTCAAGGTAGCAGAAGAAACAAAGACAATAAGACATACCTCTCATGCCTCCTATGCCAGGATCTGCGTTTATATGGATCTGAAACAACCTCTGCCTGATACGGTACGTCTTTTTCATGAAGATCAAGATTGGATTCAATTAATTGACTACGAGCATGTCCCTTTTAGGTGTAGGAAATGTCATGCATTAGGACATCTATTTAGAAATTGTCCTCTAAACATTAAACCAACAGTTCAAGCCAACCAGGAACAACAGTCTTCTGATGGATTCACCAAACTAACAAATCGAAGAAGAGGAAACAGAAAATCTACAGTGCCTCCTAAGACATCATCAGAGGACCCCTCAAAACCCTCTACAAGCAACAGTTTTGCGGTCCTAGCCCAGGATGATTCGCAGAACCCGCCAATCTCCCAGACAGATAAAGGAAGAACTAAGCAGGCAATGGCAACAGGAAAACAACCGGAAGCAGGGGAAATGGAGATAGTTCAAGGCAGCGATAAGAATGAATCTATCCCAGAAATATGGAGCATTCCGGATATGGAAATAGACAACACCAATCTTAGCGCGAGCAAAGAGAAAGAAGAAGATGGAAGCTATCAAGAACCACACTTCATGGAAGAAGATACAGAATCAATAGATATTGGTGAACTAGATATCTTAGGTCTGGAACAAGCATGCAAAACAGGTAACTTCGACAAAATACCTGATAAACAAGTGGATAATCTAGTAGCAGTTCTCAACAAAGCTCAAAAAAATATTCCTTAGGGGTTCAAATTGGCAGTCAATGGGATGGGAAGTTCATCACCAAAGACAGTAAAAAGTGAGGAAGGAAAACCACTTTAGAAAGAACCATCAAGATTGGAGAGGTCTTGGTTGAGTTAGGCAGATATGCCAAACTAACCAAGTATTTTAATACTGACCCTAAACCCTCTCAATGAAGCTGATTTCATGGAACATTCAAGGGCTTAACTGCCCAAGGAAAGGAAGACTTCTAAAAAATATGTTAATGGAGGAAAAGCCAACAATTCTTTTTTTGCAGGAGACTAAATGCAATTCGAAATTTTTGGAAAAAATAGCAGCTAAAGCATGGCCAGGAGGATTAGTAATGGCTGTGGATGCTCAGGGAGCCTTAGGGGGACTTGCAGTGCTCTGGGATGCAAGAAGGATCCACCTAGAAAACATACATGCAAACAAACACTTCATTCAAGCAACCTTTCACCTACTTGGGACGAATATTTATGGCCATCTAACAAATGTTTACTTCCCGCAAGAAAATCAACACAAGGCGAAAATCCTGGATGTGTTAATGTAGCTAAACGCAGATAGGACATATCCACTCTGGGTATCAGGGGGAGATTACAATATGATTGCATCAATGGAGGAAAAGAAAGGAGGACGCTGCAGAGTAAACAGTGATGGCTCAATATTGAAAGACTTTATTCAAAATAATTAGCTAATCGACCTGCCTACAACAAATGGCCTCTACACCTGGAGCAATAAAACGGTAGATCCACAGCAAATAGCCTCGTGTCTGGATCATTTTTTAATTTCAGATAATGCGGTACACATAGGGGGTGAATTCACGCCTCCATCCTTCCATATTCGGGATTAGATCATTGGCCCATTGCTCTGCATTGGAACAGGCCAGGTAACAATACACGACGTCCCTTCAGGTTTGAAGCGTTCTGGTTATCTCATCCGGAATTCCATGAATTCATCAGAGGTACATGGCAAAACTTCAATCCAACTGAAGGTTCAAAAATGTCTAGATTTCAAAGGAAGCTGAAGTACCTCAAAGAGGAAATAAAACGCTGGAATAAAACCACGTTCGGCAACATTTTCAAAGCAAAGGAAATCCTCAATAAAGAAATGAAAGAGATTCAGCAAAGAATGATCTCTGAGGGACGGTCGGAAGAGCTATCTCAGAAGGAGCAAGATACGGAAAAAAAACTCCTAGAACGAGACCTACAGGAGGAAATACTATGGAGGCAAAAATCAAGGGTCAGATGGCTGAAGGAGGGGGAGAAGAATACGAAGTTTTTTCACAAAACTACATTTCAAAGAAGAATGAGCAACCAAATCTCTTATATCAAGGATGAACAAGGCACCAAAATTGAAACTCATGAAGGAATAGAAAAGGAATTCCTCAACTACTTCAAGAAAATGAACCAAGAACCCAATATAAACAGGAAAGAGGCGATCGACAAAATTATCAAACATATACCTAGATTAATCACTGAAGACCACAACACTCTTCTTCTCAAGCCTATAAGTCTTCAAGAGGTTGAAACAGCGGTGAATCTACTAAAAGTAGGAAAGGCACCTGGACCAGATGGATTTACTTCAAATTTTTTCCAGCACTTTTCGGAGATGATCAAATGGGAAGTTTGACAGGTAGTGGAAGAATCACGAACTCTAAGATGGATGTACCCGGGTATGAATGCAACATTTATTGCATTGATCCCCAAGGCAGAGGATTCACATTCACCAGACAAGTATAGACCAATAGCACTATGCAACATAATATACAAGATCGTCTCCAAGGTTGTTGCTCTACGACTGAAGCCCTTGCTGCCCCTCATTATCTCACCAGACCAATCCGGATACGTAGAGGGAAGACAGATTACAGATGGGATAATCTTAACCCATGAAATAATACATTCTCTCAAGTAGGCAAAAAAACCAGGTATGTTACTCAAAATTGATTTATCCAAAGCTTTTGATAGTATAAGTTGGGAATATATGCAAACAATCCCCAAAGCTTTTGGTTTTGCTCCTTCCTGGGTCAGATGGATAAGCAATCTAATTTCCTCCACATTCTTCTCTATCCTCATCAATGGTATCCCCTCTTCCACCTTCCGACCATCCCGAGGAATTAGACAAGGAGATCCTCTTTCGCCATTCCTGTTTGTCATCATGGCTGAAGGATTAGGACGCGGCATTAACTCAGCTATCCTCTCCTGCAAAATCAAAGGTATTGCTCTCCACCAAGCTACTGCCGTCTCTCACCAGCAATTCGTAGATGACAACATGTTATTCGGCCATCCCTCAGTTCAAGAAGCCCGATCTTTTAATGCTCTTCTCAATAATTTTTCTTTGGCCTCACGCGCCCTCATCAATAGAGTTAAATCCCATCTCTTCTTTTTCAATATGCCACCTATGACCCAAAGAGCTATTGCGCGAATCCTAGGCTTCTCCATAGTGTCTCTGCCTTCCAAATATTTAGGGGCTCCTTTAATCGCGTCTGCACTCAAGCACGCCTCTTGGACCAACCTGTTAGAAAAACTGGAAGCCAGACTCTTCCTCTGGATCCATAGAGCCCTCAATATGGCTAGTAGAATTGTACTAATCAAAGCAGTTCTTCAGTCCATGCCGCTATATTTGTTCTCTATCATGGCAGCGCCAAAATGGGTACTTAAAGCTATCAAACAGCTACAGCGTAATTTCCTCTGGGGAAGCTCGGGACCAAATCGAAAATGGGCCCTGGTTAATTGGGAGAGGGCCTGTCTCCCTAAAAACGTAGGAGGTATTGGATTAAGAGATCCAAAACATGGCAACATAATAATGGGAGAAAAAATATGGTGGAAATGGCTCTCAAATCCTGGCACACCTTGGGCTACCCTATGGACCGTGAAATATGCTAGAAACCTGCCCTTGGAGGAGCGTCTCAGAATGTCCGAAGTTAGCAAAGGCTTGGTAATATGGAACTCAGCCATCAAACACAAAGAGATAATTTCAACAGCATAGTTTTTGGGAGGTACGAGATGGCCTTACAGCTAGGTTCTGGGGAGACTCATGGCAGCATCTCCCAAACCTCAAAAGTATAATACAGGGCATACCAGATCGAGATCTAAACCAGATGGATAAAGTAAACCAATACTGGAGACCACATAACGAACAAGATCACAGGGAGTGGCTTGAAGTGAGCAACATCTTACCGACAAGCCCGGAGCAAATCCAACTCTCTTTATCAGCAGAACTTCAAAAACAAAAAATTCTAAAAATGGCAGGTATGGATGTGCTCAGGTGGGGATATGAAGAAAAGGGCACCTTCACAACTAAAGAGGCTTACAAAATTATTATAAAAGATAGAGCAATTAAAGACAAGTTATGGGACAACATATGGAGTCCTCCCATTTCGCCGAAAGTTTCTACTTTTCTATTGCTCCTGGCACACAATAAAATTCTCACCTGGGATAATCTCAGAAAAAGGAACTTTGCTGGTCCATCAATATGCCTCAATTGCAAACAGGAAGTGGAGTCGGCTCTTCACCTTATGCAAACCTGCCCGCTAGGAAGACAACTCTGGGAAAAAGTTACATTCCATTGTCGGAAGGAAGGTCGAGTGATGGAGGACCTAAAGAGTACTCTACGCAGCTGGGCCCAAAAGCCATATCAGAGCAGCATTCTAAACACTCTCTGGCAAATTATACCAGGGTTATTGATGTGGAATATATGGAAGGAGAGAAACCGATGGATATTTAAATACCAAGCAATGACAATGGAGTAGGTATGGAAAATGATGCATAAAAACATTCAAGAAAATCTATCTATTAAAGGCTGGTCTCAAGAGGACTTTCCTTATACTATACAGGAACAAGCTATATGAAGCAACTGGAAGCTCCAATTACAAAGTTCGAATTCATCCAAAGAAAACTCATCCAAGCATCAAGAGTTCTCTACCTACTGGACACCTCTGCTCATCAATGTATTCCAACTCAACTTTGATGGGGCATCGAAAGGGAATCCTAGAAGCACAGGCTATGGTGGAATAATAAGAAATCATCAGGGCAACCCTCTCATCACCTTCTTTGGCTCAATTGGTTGGAATACTAATAATGCAGCAGAAGTGGAAGGACTATGGCAAGGGCTTAACATAGCACAAGCACATCAGCTCATCCCTCTTATAGTGGAAGGGGACTCTCAAATCATCATCAATATAGCCTCAAAACTACAACAAGGCTCTGCAGTTCATAAGGTAAGCAGCAGTTGGAGAATGGCCACCAGACTTGAGCCTCTTCAACAATCGCTATGCAGTAATTCGGCTATATCCTTCAAGCATATTAGAAGAGAAGGAAACAAGCTGGCAGACTTCCTTGCTAATTTAGGAGTGGACAGGGGAAAGGAGCTCTTTGAAGGGTCTCTACAAGGCATAGCCTCGGAGAGAGAAGTTTCCACCTTTCAATCCATATTATCAAGAGATATGCAAGCAAGGGAAGAATCACACCCGGATGCAGGTGAATTCATTAGCCTTTAATGATTTTAGCAATGAAGCCACGCGCAGACAGCAGCTGGCAGGTGGCGGAGGACGAGTCTCGGGCTCATATCCAGTGTGAGGTGAAAGGCATTCACTGCAATTTATCACCGATGCACTCCCCAAGAACGCAGACGGAGGATATTAGGTTGACAAGCCAGATGATGATGGCGGTCACTTTGGTGCTTTTATGGAGACCAAATGCGAGCTTATCTATAGGGGAAGACGCAGCTGATGGTTTGTATATGCTAAAGGTTAGTAGCAAGGGAGATTCATGGTGGTCTTGCTCGCGAGGGAAGCTGCAGCGCCCTCAGGCGAAGTCACCCTGGTCTTGCTCTCGGTTGCTAGAGGTAAGCGCAACGCAATCCCTCTCTGTCTCCACAATTGATGTTCGGTGTCTCAAACCTGATAGTAGTCCCCCTTTTGTTTGTAATTCTGCTGTAGTGGCCTGGGTGAGGGACGGGCTTAATATAGTGGCAAATAAGCATAGTTGGGTTGCTGAATTGGTTGCTGGTGGGCTAAGAACTGGGGTCTCATTTTCTTCTCGCTGGTCCTCGGTCTGGCATATTGCCAATTTTCTGCCTTTGTTCCTTCACCCTCTATTTTCGAGTGTGTATATCCAGTAGAACCAAGTGCACATGGCTCCTCGCCTCAGAGTAACTCCCAGGAGGGGACGCAATTCGGGTCTTAGGGGAGGGTCGGGAGGACGAGGCAGTGCTACTCCTCAACGCATTTCTCCGCTCGCTATAGCCTATCCACCCTCCCAGGCCTCTAAAGAGTCTGGCTCTTCGATAAACAACTCAGTGCAGACCGCCCAATTCCGTTTCAAAAGCCGGTTGACCAAACCGCTTGTCACTGCTATGGTTACTGTCATCTTCTCAGAAGAGGAGGAGGATCTAGTCAGCCCAGAGGCAACATCGAAGGAACACTCTCCCACTCCTCTGGTCAATTCGTCGCAGGAGGAGGATCTCATGAGCGCAGAGTCAAATTCAAAGGACCAATCTCTCTCTCCTATGGTCAATTCGGTGCAGAGTCAGTTGGAGGAACACAGTATTAATCCTCCTGCAGAGGGGATGGAAGGGGATTCTCAAGGTATAGCCGGAACTCCGCAGGCCTCGGCTCAGGCAAGTAAGATGGACACGTGGCCAGATAACACCTACCCTAATATTCTGTATCTCAAGCTCCCCCCAGGAGTAAATCCAACAGATGTCGAAGATGGAGTGATGGTCACCTGGGAACGTGACTCGGACGAGGAGAAGGATCAGGGCCCTGATGAACCCAAGTAAATGTCAGCACAGTGTTTGAAGCTTCAAGGCAGCCACTCTGTTTCTGGTTTTCCAGTTTTTTTGATTCAGTGTTACGTCGTTGGGCAAGGCGATATCCAGCTAGCGGCCAACCGGAGGCAAGAATTTTGAGATTTTTGGCTAAAAGCCCAGTTATTAATCATGTTTTCACTTTGTAATCTGGATTTTAGTTTAATCCTCCAGTACTGTTAGGCCCACTTCTAGCTTCTTCTAGTTCTACTCTAGGTCCACAGGATATGCTCATCAGTTGTAAGAGCAGAAGGAACAGTCAGTTTTGTAAAGCTTTCTTGACAGAGAGATGGCCAAGGCACTCTCAGAGGTTAAATCCTCTCTGTATATATCTTTTTGTTTTTTAATATCAATAGAATAGACTTTACTCAGAAAAAAAAAAAAGATTGATTATGGCCAAATACAATAAATATAAGGTTGACCAAGTCTCAATGTTTTAGCATTAAAAATATTTTAATGTTTTAATATTAAAAATATTGGAGTATAGTTCCAACATGTTTCGCTATGGTTGAGTAATGTGATTGGCTTTTTTTTAATGTATTAAGTAATTTTTTTTAATTATGTATTAATTCCTTAATTACTATATCAATATATTAATGATAACAAATTGATAATTTAATATTGCTATTAATTACTATTAATCTATTTTTTAGATGTGTTTAAATTAATGATATTGAATTTTCTTAAAACATATTTTAATTAACATATTGCAAAATGTTTTACTTAATGTTTTAAAATTAAAAATATTTGGTACAATT
>APFE031151036.1:0-13202 GCA_000404065.3 Pinus taeda
ACGAGTTTGAAGACCCCGGATCTAGTTTCATCCATCCGGGCTGCGATATATTTAGGAAAATAAAGACATCAAATGTACATCATTGTTGCACAGATGATCATCCGAATCAAAGGATGATGGCTCTATTAGAATCATCAGTTTGCTACACAGACGGTTGTCTGTCCTATGCACATGAAAATGAATTTATAAAGTTGAGCATGGGAATTCTCGCCTTAGCTAGATCATGAAAATGTTATGAATATAATGTATTGTATTGTATCTTATTACAGGTCACTTTCCAGTTCGAAAAACCTCGGATCCTCATGATAAAGCATTTCACCCAACATCAAAAATTTACAACCTCATGCTTTAGGGGGAAACTGTTATAGACATATTTGGGCACTGCAACCCCAATCATATATGTCCATAAACCAAGGGCTTCTGAGTCCCTAAAAGTGTTGTTTCATACCCTAAAGGAACAAGGTCAACTGATTACATCATCTTCCAGAAGTTCTCCACAGAAAACTGCTCAGAACTAGTCAAAACTAGACCATACAGACTACTCAGTGCAAGGGGTGCAATGCATCTCACCTACCACATGCAAAAAGTGTGATGCATACTGAAAAGCACTTCTGTAGGGTGTGATGGGTGAGAGTAGACAAATGGTAGAGATAGTTTGCAAGGTGGATGATCATGGAATCTTCCAGAAACTTCTCCTGTGACACTTGCCTCTCTGAATTCGCCTAGGATGAGTAAGAGATCATGAATCTCCAAGTTGAACAAAGAACTATCAGAGAGAAGACACTAATCAAAATCCCAGAAGCTGAATCACCCCCCTGCAATCATGTATATATGGATCCCTCATCCCAGAGATCCAGGGGGCTGGAATTTTTCATCTTGTGAGGAAGTGTTGTTGGTTTCCTGGTGGAACATCATAGTGTTGGGTGATCTAAGATTTTCATGAGGTGAAGAAGCGCTTTCATGCTGGGAGGATGACGCTGGGTCAAATCAATGGTTTGTAATCTTCTCTTCTAATATTTATATCAATAAATCTATTCAAGTTTTCCTCCACATTCTTGTATGTTTGATGATATATGCATTTGTGTGGTCAATATATATCTGGTCCTATATTGTTTATGATTGTAGATCTCTGTACTTTTAAGGTATTATGCCGCTTTGACTTTACAGGTACTCTTTGAAGTGGAGTAATCAAGGAAGGAGTGGCAAAGATCCATCAGAGGGAAGAGGGAACAAGCAAGGAACCAAGAGAAAGATTGAGGTTGGTATTCTTTGCTCCTCTCCTATCTACTTCTCATAAAGGAAAACAAAAGTAACTTTAATCTATTTGTTTCTAATATAGCTACCCTTCTTAGTGGGACTAGTAGCTCTGCATAGACACTAGATTTCCCGATAACAAAATGGCGACTCCACTGTGGAGAAAATAGCTTGTTTGCTTGTCTATATTTGTTTGCTTTATAAACGAGAGACAATGCGTGAAGTCAAGCCAGCTAGCCTTCGAACTGCATTTGCTATGCAAGTGCAAAGTAGATCAATGCTGCTTCACTCTATCTCTGGGTTTTGTTTATAAACTGAACAATTGATTTGCAAACATCCTAATTGCCCTGGTGGTGGCTCAAGTAGCCTCATTAGATCAGCCCCTGTGATTTGCATTTACTGACTACCATTAGCTCGACCTAAATCCCTGAACTAAGCCGTAAACTATGACAAAGAACCAAGTTGAAGTCTCATCCATGGACCATCGCACCTTCTCCTCTTGGGAATTTGGATGCATTGCACCTCTTGTGTGCAGTAGGTGAGATGCGTCGCTCTTTCCCTGTGTTACAGGTGTGATGATCATATAAGACTTTTTCCACTTCCAGATTTTGGTTTTTTGTTCACTTTCTTCAGCTTTATTCAAGAGTTTTGCTATCTGTGATTAGTATAACACTGTGGAAACTCCCTTTCTTTGCATGATTCAACCACCTCTGTAAAAAGAAATGTAAATGTTTTTGTGTATTGTTCACCATTTACGGTTCTCCTTTACAAAGAAGTAGTGTAATCAAACTATCGTATTTTGATTTGGAAGTGTCACAAGTGTTGTTTTTAGTCAAAGAAAAGAATCCTATTGTTCTTGATGTTCGATTACACTGTTACTCTTGTATCTGATTCGAATTAATAGTTTTTCAAGTGTCAAAAGAAATTTTCAATTCAAAATTGCAAAGTGTCGTCATTATCTTCCTTTCGTCTTTTGAAGAGAAAATCATTAGTACTGTTGCTTGAAATGATTCAGATTTGTACTTAGCATTCTTTTTTTCATTCACACATTAAGAAAGCAAAGACAAATACATGCATGTGCATTGGCATTTGGACTGCTTGTTGATTTTGATTTAGGACAGTGCATCTAGTGTGTGCTCCCTACTCTATGTTGAAAGAATCCTGCTTCTCTTTCCTTAGTAGCTAGGATTTTCATTGCAAAAACAAGATTAAACGATTTTTTATCATCTTATATTGCATTTTAGGAATTGTATATCTACATCACGCGGTGAACATGAAAGGAAAATTTATTAAGAAAGATCAACTGTAAAATAAATTCAATGAACATAAAAATGCTTTAGAACCTAACGCACAACATTTAGAAGTCTAGGCTAGAGACGTATTCCAGCGTTGTAAAACTTGGTAACTATCGATTTCATTGTAGGTTGGGTGATTCCTCCTCTTTGAGATGACAAGTGCCAGTATGGACTTGTGCTCCCATGTACCGTCGAGTATATATCGGGAGACCACAATAGGCTATATCCTTTATCCTTAGGAAGCCGTGTCTACCGCCCTATCGATCGCAATGCAATGAACACAACATTTGGGAAGTTCGACTGCTGTACCATAAAAAGTATTCTGCAGTTTTGCGATTGGTTTGGTAATCCCTCTGTCCAGATTTCTAGAGTAGCCTCTTTTGTTCCTTTTCAGACTCCTTAAAGGAAAAGGTCCATTTGAGCACTTATCACTTCAGGCTCATTAAAAATTGGAGGCGAATAGGGTCATCTTTAGCTTTTTCTCGACTCTTAAAAATTGAAAAAGCAAGTTGTGTCAAAGCGTCACAAAATTTATTTTAATCGGAATAACATCACTATTCCTCGTTGGTCTTAGGTTGAGAAAATGGAGTCCACCAACCAAGGATTTCCCCCTGGGGGAAATCCTAGTCCTTTCTCCTCTTGGGGAGATGTTGGTGCACCTCATATAACCACATTGTCCCTCCCAGGATTGACAATCGGCTTGCCGATATGGCTCTTCTCGACCTCTGTCATTCAAACCACCGCGATTCCTGAGCAATCAAGTCAACAACTAGATGATACTAGAGTTACCCCCCAACCTTCTGCTTCACTTGTTTCTCCCTCCCCTCCTTCCTCTTTGCTTGGTAAAGCTGGTAAAGCTAAAAACCAAGTAACTGAGAAGAAGAAGAAAGGGAAGGAGAAAGAGAAGAAGAAGAAGGATCCAAAGGCAAAAAGGGGCAACCATGCATCGTCTAGCGAAAGTCCACACACTCCACCATCCAAACCTAAATCTCCATGTGTCATTTGCAAAGGAGACCACTATCATCGAGATTGTCCTTGCATCCCTCGGATCTTAAGGGACTGGTCTCCTTGTTTGCACAATCCGGTGTCATCAACCTCTGATGATCATGTTGAGAGTACACCGTCAACTAGTGAAAATGAATTCCCTGGACAAAAAGGAAAATATAAATTTCCTTGTAGACTGTATGAAGGCAAACATGCCATCCACCGTTTTCCCTTCCTGGACGAAGCTAAAAGAGTCTTATATAACCGTCCTGCTTCACCACTACAGCTTCCTCTTGGGTACAAGAAACTCTTGTCGTGTCCATCGCTAGTTGAAAATCCGACTGACACAAATTTTTGGTCGGTCAAGGCATCTATCATTGAAGATAAACCCTCTAAGTCCACACCAGATGGAAGTCAAAAGGTCGAGGCGGCAGTCGACCCGGTCTTGTCTTCGGAAGGTCCATCTTCAGATGATATAGTCACCGAAGAGAATGAGAATGACACCGTTCAAATTCTTTTTGTAAGCATAGAATTAAATGAACATGGGGGAAATCTACCCGTTCCTTTACTGGAGGAAGGAAGTTCGCCAGAGTCATATCCAGCTGTTTATTCGGCCCCACCTCCAAGAAACCTAGTCATTTCCTTCAATTGGAATCTACTAGGCATACCCCATGTATCGTCTAATGTACCATTCCGAGTCATTGTACAAGCTTACATAATGGTCATGGTCGGTACTATCATAGATGAAGGGGCTTCTGTGAGTATCCTTTCCTCAACTGCTTGGAAATTGATTGGTTTGCCATTGCTTTTTCCTAAGATGAGAAATATGACAGGCTTCGACAAAGGAACCAGTCGAGTGTTATGGATCCTTCCAAGTTTGCCTATAAATTTGAGAAGGAAAACCATTTATCTGAATGTAAAGGTAGTCCAACGACCTTTAGATTATAATCTACTCCTTGGGCGTGACTATATTTATAGCATGGGAGCCATTGTCTCCTCTCTCTTTTGAGTAATGTGTTTTCTGCATGAAAGTTGAGTGGTCCAGCTCATAGACCAGCTTTCATTCCCCAGCTCACAGATAGCTAATAGTCAAATGCCATCCCTAACTGGTCTTTTCACGCAAGGAATGTCTCATCAATCTCCAGTCCATCCAACTGAAGAGCACGAGTAATTCGGTGGCCATGACTGAAACCCAGGGGGCATGCACCCTGGTCTGCTTCAGCAGGGAAACTTTGGGTATAGGGTAGGTTTCCGCGAAGGATGTATGACTAGTCTGACACCCATCCATTTAGGAAAATGGGATTAGACCGGAATAAGATTCCATCGTCAAGGTTAGGTGGTTGGAGCTAGAGTCACCTTTGTCCAAATGGACTAAGCTGGGGAAGTGTTTCTGTCTGCTACGCGGATGGAAACTATCTTGCAAATGTGAGAACTTCTATATGGTAGCTTGGGAACTCTATTTCACTATTCCTGGGGGCATGCAAACCTTTTTGCATGCAAGTGAGGAGCGACCATTTATTTTCTTAGTTTGTAGATTCTCAACCCTTTAAACTTGTAACATTGGTTGTTCCTAGCTTACATAAAGAAAGGATATGGAGAAAAGTTTCGTATGGTGCAAGCTCCTTAAAAATTGAACCTATTGGTGAGACATCCTTATTATATGACTGGCACGAGCAGTTTTTATGAAAATTTCAAGCTCATTAGAAATTAAACCTAAGCAATGAACAAATGTTCCCCCAGAGTTTAAGCTCATTAAAAAATGAACCAACCACCAGTAAATAACCATTGCGAATGCATTATCATCAACTTTTGAGCCTTGGTTGTGTTCTCATCATCACCTCCAATCTGTTGTAGCCGATCATATGCCTCCATTTGATTGTTTACCCCTTTTGAGGAACAATTGCGATGAGTGATTCTGTTAGCCATCCTTGTAACACTATCATGATTGGAAAATTCCAAACCTTACCTGGAATCAACAGCTACTCGAAAATGTCACTCGTTCCTCAAAAACGAGTCTCCTTTAAGCTCTTTTCATCTGACTTGTAAAATATGAAAAGATTGCCGAGAAATTGGCCTCTCTAGCTCGTTAAAGCTATCTAGAGTGGTACCCCTCTAGATTTTAATGTTTTTGGACCTGAGGGATTATTACACAAAAAGATCGAGCGCTTGTCATGTTCGGCTCGTTAAAACTATTGAAAATCCATCCCTTTCGTATTATTTTATACTTTTTCAGACTTAAGGGATTATATGACGAAAAAGGATTACTGGAGTTTCCTTTCCATCCCCTTTCAGACTGTCTAAAATTGAAAAAGGATGAAGTTGTCTTTGTCGTTAAACTCGTTAAAACCAATAGCGACAAACTTGTCTATATAGACAAGAACGAGTTTCACTGTCGCTAGGCTCATTAAAACATAGCAACGGGTTTGCCCGAAGGGAAAATTATAGAACACGCATATGTTATCCTCCTCAAGCTTAATAAAAATAAAGAGGTACTGGTCAGCAATGATTGGGGAAAAATTGGGAAGAAAACTTGAAGAAACTTTATTGGTAGTGAGTTGCTCTTGAACATGACACTTTCACTCCATCACCATGAATGAGTCGGGTTGGGTTATTCCATTCACCGGTCATATTACCATTGGTCCACCGTACCATCCATATTTGGGGTTAATGCTACCAATCCCTTTCAGTGTCGCTGATATGTTCAAGAGAAGTCGATCAAAGAATTCACCAACCCAGCTTGTGTCTCATCCGCTACAATACCTTCACCCTTCATTCTTTCATGACTGCCACCCTAAACCATGTATCATCAGATCATTTTCACCTCCACAAAATCATTTTCTCCGTTCTGTGTCGTAGATGTGGGATTTATTAAGGCCCTCCTATGACGAGTCACTTCTTGTCGACGACAGCTCATTATCCAAGAAGTCGACCTAGGAACAACCCTTTCAGTACTTTGAAGCTTGCATGCCTCAATGGCAAGTTTCTCACTTCCAGCTTTACGTCAATGGCCTGTGACTGAAAGATTTTGCGTGGTGTTCGATGCCAAGTCCCATTTTCACACCACGTGAGTTGTACTGTAGTACCTTGAGGGTCATCATCATTATCGATGATTCCTCTCCCGCCTGTTAACAGCTTACATCATTGGCTAGTAATCAGGCGATGTCTTTCCATGTTCGACTCTAGAACATCTTTTCATATGGATCGACTTGTACTTCAGGCGAAGATTGAATGAGTTTGAAGACCCCGGATCTAGTTTCATCCATCCGGGTTGCAATATATTCAGAAAAATAAAGACATCTACATCATTGTTACACAAATGATCAACCGAATCAAAGGATGATGGCTCTATCAGAATCATCAGTCTGCTACATAGACAGTTGTCTGTCTTATGTACATGAAAATGAATTTATAAAGCTAAGCATGGGAATGCCCGACTCAACTAGATCATGAAAATATTATGAAGGTAATGTATTGTATTGTATCTTATTACAGGTCGCCTTCCAGTTTGAAAAACCTCGGATCGTCATGATAAAGCATTTCACCCGACATCAAAACATTTATGACCTCATACTTTAGGGGAAACTGTTATAGACATATTTGGGCACTGCAACCCCAGTCATATATGTCCATAAGCCAAGGGCTTCTGAGTCCCTAAAAGTGTTGTTTCATGCCCTAAAGGAACAAGGTCAGCTGATTACATCATCTCCCAGAAGTTCTCCACAGAAAACTGCTCAGAAATGGTCAAAACTGGACCATACAGATTGTTCAGTGTTAAGGGTACGATGCATCTCACCTACTCAGTGTAAAAAGTGTGATGCATACTGGAAAGAACTTCTGTAGGGTGCGATGGGCGAGAGTAGACAAATTGTAGAGATAATTTGCAAGGTGGATGATCATGGAATTTTCCAAAAAATTCTCCTGTGACACTTGCCTCTCTGAATTCGCCCAAGGATGAGTAAGAGATCATCAATCTCTAAATGGAATCAAGGACTATCAAAGAGAGGACACTAATCAAAATCCCAGAGATCCGAAGGCTGGAATATTGTATCTTGTAAGGAAGTGTTGTTGGTTTCCTGGTGGAATATCATAGTGTTGGGTGATCTAAGCTTTTCATGAGGTGAAGAAGGGATTTCAAGCTGGGAGGATGATGCTGGGTCAGATCAATGGGTTGTAATCCTCTCTTCTAATCTCTATATCAATAAAGTTATTCAACTTTTCCTCCACATTCTTGTATGTTTGCTAATATATGCATGTATGTGGTCAATATATATCTAGTCCTATATTTTTTATGACTGTAGACATATGCACTTTGAAGGTATTATGCTGCTTTGACTTTACAGGTACTCTTTGAAGCGGAGTGGTCAAGGGAGGAGCGGAAAAGATCTGTCAAAGGGGAGAAGGAACAAGCAGAGAACCAAGCAAAAGATCAAGGTTGGTATTCTTTGCTCTTCTCCTATCTACTTCTCGTAAAGGAAAACGAAAGTAACTTTAATTTGTTTGTTTCTAAGATAGCTACCCATCTTAGTGGGACTAGCAGCTCTGCATAGACACTAGATTTCCCGATAACATAGAGAGAGGTGGCACATCTGTTGAACTAGGCTTGTAGGCTGATATATTTTTAGCAAACTTTACAGCTCTTCTAATGATAACAATTTTGGATTTAGTTTGAATAAGTCTATATCCTTTGACATCTTTAGAATATCTAACAAAAATACATTTTTTTCTCTTAGGTTCTAAGGCTTTATGTTTCTCATCTAAAATATGGGCCCATGCTTAACTTCCAAAAACATGAAAGTGAATTACATCTGGTTTAATTGAGCTCCAAGCTTCTTCTGGAGTGATATTCTTTGAAACCTTAGCAGGAGTGCAATTTTCTATGTAATTTGCATAGTTAATTATTTTTGCCCAAAAATTAAGAATAAGTCCTTTAGATTGAAGAATAAATTTAGCCATTTCCTTTAAGGTGTGATTATTCCTATCAGCTACACCATTTTTCTATGGAGTATGTGGAACAATATGTTGCAATTGAATTCCATGCTCAGTGCAAAAGTTGATGAATTTTTTGTTAAAATATTCTCTGCCATTATCAGGTCTTAGCTTAAGAATTTGATGTCTAGATTGTTTCTCAAAAAAGGCCTTAAAGGCCAAGAACATGTTAAATACTTCAATCTTGAGTTTTAAGAAGTATACCCAAGTGTGTCTCGAGAAATCATCAACAAAAGTTAAGAAATACTTGTAGTTGGAGAATGAAACAACTAGAAGTGGACCACGTAAATCACTATACAAAAATTGTAAAGGGGCTGAGGCATGCCAAGAGGCATGTTTTTCAAAACTATCCTATCGATTTTTTCCAAGTACACATCTGGAACGAACACCATCTCTACAAGAAATCATAGGAAGACCTGTCACCATATTTTCTTTGCATAGATTTTGAAGTGAGCGATAATTTAAGTGACCAAATCGGTCATGCCAAAGTTTTCTCACTTCATAATTATGAGCAACAAATACTGAGAGAATATTTGATGACCTAAAGTTGTTAAACTTATATAACCTTGTGGAATCATTAGAAATTCCAGTAGCTAAAAATTGTCTAGGATCTCATAGGTCATTAATTATAACATCATGAGGTGAAAATTCAACGGTTTTACCTTCACCTGAATGAGTTATCTGATATATAGAAAGAAGGTTGTAGGATAAGGTAGGAACACATAATACATCATTAAATTGGCCATTGTCTAGATGAATAGTTCCAATCCCTACAATACTAAGAGATATATCATCACCAACATAAATATTTTTGGTGTTACAATCATTTAAAGAAGAAAACATGACTTTATTTTTCGCCATGTGATAATAAGTTCTGGAATCAATGAGCTACTCAGGAGAACGTCAAGAAGAAGATACATTTAGTGCATAACCATACCGAGATGCTTGACAACCACATGCAAAAAGTGTTATTCCTAAATATGAAGATGAAGTTGAAGAGTGCTCCAAATGGATGTTATGCTTCTTCATTGTTGCTTCCAAGGCTTCCATCTTCTTAAAAAATTTGGATTCTAAGTGGCCATCACAATTACAAAGTTGCAATGTTTATCAGTATTCTTCCCTTTGTTTTCAATTTCCTTATAATTTTGTTGAGTTTATTTTTCATTTTGAGACTAAAATGGCTTAGGACCCTTGTTTGGTTTAGGACCATTCTTTTTAGGACGTTACTTCTTAGGATTCTTTGAACTTGGTTTTTGTTGGGCTGTTAAGGCTTTGTTAGAAGAGTTTCCAATATTAAGAAGACCAAGATGTAAGATCTTTTCTTGTTATCTTATTAAAGAATCGCAAAAGGCATCAAAAGAGGGGGACTTGTAGTCTTGTCCTTGAGAAATAAAGGCTTCTCTAGTAGAATGGAAGGTGGAAATAAACACATAGTAGGTTGGTCGTAACTTAGTAAGAATGGAATAGATAATTCTACCATCTTCTTTCTTAACCTTAACACCTTCTAAGAGAAGTCTAAGGGTCTTAAACTTAGACAAAAAATCTACATTGGAAGAAAAATTATTCGGGTCCAATGTAAGCAACTCGTTTTTGAGTTGATGGGCTCTAATTTCATTTTTAATTCCAAAAACTTTATTGAGCTAGTTGATTGCTTCATCGTGGTATCATTTTTGCGATATGGAATCTAAGGTATGGATAAATAGATATCCCTATCAACCCACGTGCTTGATATCACTTATTTTCCCATTTGGATTTCTTATCTTCATCTTTAGGTTTAGACTCTTGGTCTGAGGCTATTCTATAAAGACCTTTACTTCTAAGTAAATCCACTATGTAGGATAGCCATTGGAAATAGTTGGTGATGTCAAGAATAACTAGGCATGGACTTTCCATTTTAAAAGACACTGAAGTTATAGATGCTGAAATTAAGTGTTCCAATGGAAATATCTCGAAAAATTAGGTCGATTCAAAAATAGCTCTGAAAATTGCTTTTGGATGAAGAAGTTATGGCTTTTTGAACAAAAGTTATTGAAGATGTTGACGAACCACATGAATGTTGGGAAGTGAATGATAATGTTATATTTAAAAAAAAGATATGCCCCCTTTCCAAACTTAATCTAATTAGCTCACTTTTAAAAAAAATATTACTTTATGTGACCCACTTTTATAAATAAGTGAAAGTCACTTTTACAATGGTACTTTATGAAATATTCACTAAATTGTAATTTAAATAAAAGATAAAATGACTTTAAAAATACATGTGACTCACTTTTTATAATGGGTGAGAACACTTTTAGATAAAGAAACTTTAAAACATAAGTTACATGTGTTTTCTAAAAAAGTAACTCAAAAAAAGAAAGACTTGGACCCAAGACTTATATTCTCATATTGTAACTTTAGACCAAGTGAGCTAGTTTAAAATGTTAGTAATTTTTGGAAAGGAGGAAGGGTTTTTTTCTTTGTTTTTTTGTTCATTGAAGCTTTGGAGTGTGTTCTTACTTGAAAAACTCATTTTTTCCTACAAAACAAAAAAACAAGCACAAAACCCAAACGAACAAGAAAAAGTAATCCAAACCCTATGCCTTAAAGTTAGCTTTCACCAGAAACTATATATTTTCCTCAATGTTTCTGATTTTCTGAGATCACACTAAGGCGTAGTGGAAAAGAGCATATGCATGAGAAAAATTGTTTCCTTTTGTTTCTGGTTTACCCAGTTCTCATAGATTTGCAGTGCAAAGAGAATACACAGAAATGAAAGGTATAGATCCAGTAATAAAAAAATATATAGTACTATAAACCGAAATAATGAGAGAGATAAATAACTATGATTGCAAATAACCATTGTTTATCTCTAGATATTGAAAAAGATGTAGCTAATGCTACTGAAAACCTTTTCACATGAAACTAAAGGGGTTTTGCAGTAGAACAGATGTTCCTGGCACAATAGAGTAGCCCTCTCATCCCAAAAGAGCCAAGAAACAGTAGATCTAGGAAATGACAGTCAGATGCAATTGTACTGGCTTCAGATTCGGATCACCAACGGATGCAGACCTTGAATAGCTTGGATACCATGTAGGAATTTACAGGGTAAGTTCCTTAGATATGTAGGTTTTAACCCTGTACAGAAATTACCTGCATATGAATTCTAAATCACAAGAAAAAATAAAAATGCGAGAGCATAACACATAAAACACATATACACAGAGATTTCCTGCTGGATCCCAAAACCGAGACTACTAGCTTGATTTTTCATTATATTCCTTTCAATGTTACAATACATATTTATACATGCCGAAGCATCCAATACCATGGATTGAGAAAGCATCGCGTCCAAAACCATGGACCGAAAAACCATAGGTAGGTTCGCCCAATCTAATATAGGGTCCAAAAAATAATTTCTTGGGGCGCTGCCCCGAACCCCATAGAGGGGGGCTACCCGCCCCCCCTGTGACCCCCCCACTGTGCAATCAGTGCAACGAAGGGGGGGCTCTGCCCCCCCTCTAACCCCCCGGTTCACTACGTAGGTTAGTCGTGAAAGAATATAACACAACCCAACAATCTCCCACTTGTTGTTTTCTTTCCACAGGGGGCCACAGGAGAGCTTAGTTCATTTTTCCAGCCCTGAAACGCCCATTGTTTCTCTACACCAAGAGAACTTCTTAGAGCTCACAGATTTTGTCAATGCATCTGCAATATTCTTCAAAGTGTCCACCTTTACCAAGCAACACCTTTTTGTCTTCTATCATATCCCTCACAAAGTGATACTGAACATCAATGTGCTTTGTCTTTGAATGATAAGCAGGGTTGCCAAGAAAATTGCACTTTGGTTGTCACAGTCTATCCTTATAGCTCCCTGTACTAACCCCAAACTTGAACACAATCTCTGCAACCAAACTGCTTCCTTGCTTGCATGAGTGGCTGCCATGTATTCTGCCTCTGTAGTTGATAGTGCCACTACAGATTGTTTCTTACTCATCCACTGACTGCACCTCCAAATAGGTTAAACACATACCCACTTGTAGATCTTCTCTGATCTAGATCTCCAGCCCAGTCTGCATCAACAAAGCCACGGATATCCAACATTCTGTCCAATCTTAGTCTTCCTTGGTAGCACAAACCATAATCAGTAGTGCCATGCAAATACCTGAAAACCCGCTTCACTGTTGTCCAGTGCTCCTTCCCTAGTTTTGACATAAACCTGCTCAATACTCCCACTGCATGTGCAATGTCTGGTCTAGTACAGACCATGGAATACATCAAGCTACCGACTGCACTTGCATATGGAACACGGGACATGTCCTCTTCCTCTTCTTGTGTCTTGGGACACTGTTCAGCAGATAACCTCACACCTACAGGAATAGGAACCTTCACCGGTTTACTATCCTGCATATTAAACCTCTGCCATATTGTCTCGACATACTTCCTCTGGTTTAACCAGAGCTTCCTATTTGCCTGATCTATTTTAATTTCCATGCCCAAATATAGTTTGCAGCACCGAGATCTTTCATGTCGAATTTGGAGGACAATTGGGTCTTCAAATCCTGGATAATTTCTTTGTCATTTCCAACCAGCAACATATCATCACATACAAGACCAGATAAATAACATGGTCACCAATTAATTTAAAATACACACAATGATCTGCTTTGGTTCTGGTGAAGCCAAGTCCCCGTATAAATGTAT
>APFE031151043.1:0-16147 GCA_000404065.3 Pinus taeda
CAAGATAGAAGGACAAATCAAGAAGAAAAAGGTAATAGTGTTGATTGATTCAGGAAGTACCCACAATTTTATTCATTGTAAGGTAGCAAAAGAATTGAATTGCTTCCTATATCCAGCACCAGAGTGTCAAGTGATGATTGTAAATGGAGGAACAATAAATTGCTCTGGAAAATGCCATAATGTCAAGTTGTCCATGGGAGAATATGTATTGACTAGCCCAATGCTTTCCATTCCAATGGGAGGTGTTGATGTTGTACTAGGAGTCCAATGGCTACAACCCTTGGGTACGATATCTTTTAATTTTCAAGAACTTTTCATCAAATTTTCTATGGAAGGAAAGGAAGTTGAATTAAGGGGTATTGCAGGGAAACCAGCAAAGATAATCAGCGCTAATGGTATGACAAAGCTTCTAAAAAAGGAACAAAGAGGTGTAATTGCACAATTATGTTCGCTAGATGTTTCCACATCGGAATCATCTATTTCTCTAGATCTCCAAAAAGTCCTGGATAATCATTCCAAGGTATTTGAAACTCTTAAAGATCTTCAATTTTTTCATTAAATATTTCAAAGCATTCATTAATCATATTAAAGTGCCCTTTATATATATCACATCGCATTACCGCAATTGACAAATCATGCATAAGACAAATAACAATGCTCTATTCCCCATTCCCGATGCGATTGCGGGATCCCACACTGGACAATCCCGCAAACATTCACGTAAGCAATCCCGCAACAATATCCCGCATCAAACTATCCCACATCATGCATCCCACATTCTGTCCCGCCTTAAATCCCACCTCCCACTTTATATCCCACATCTCGTGATACGTCTCATGTTGATACCTCGAAAATAGCTCCTAACAGCGTTAAGTCTCAACTGCAATAATAGTCTCGGCCCCCGACGATTGCATTAACCTTAAGCCTCTTTCCCTTGCATTATCTTTCACCCAATTGTGTTAAGTCTCGACCCCGAATTTCCGGTTGTAATTGTGTTTTACAATAAGCCTGGTAAGATGCAATATATTATAAATTGGTTCTTAATAATATATCTAATCTAGTCCATTAGTGAAAGTATTGTGGAAGAGTGTAAAGTATTTCGTCTGGATGCGATTGTGATAAAGCCCTATGGATGCGATATTTTATAAATTACGGTGTTTAAGTTATCAGGTCCGCCTTTTGTAAAAAACATGAAAAATCAGTGTTAATGCTCTTTGTCTGTATTGCGATTCCGATAAGATAGAAGCCCAATCTAGATGTGATTTCATTGAGGGTCAATGGCAGAGGAAGAATCTGTCCCCTAGCTCACTTTTAATAGAAGAAAAGAAGAAAAAGGAGCCAACATTTCATATTTGTTACAACAGTTCTCAGAACCGATTGGAGGAATAATGGAAAAACCTGCAGTTCATCAAACAACAGGAGTAATAGAAATGTTCATTTAAGGTCTCAGTTACACCAAAACAACACTAGAAATCAACAAAATAATATTTTAGTAGTTTTGATCTATTTTAGAAATTTTTGTAATAAATCTTGAAATGTGTTTCAAGATATTTTTTGGTAAAACATTGTATAAATATTTCATATTTTGAAGTATTAGTTGTTGGACATTAGAGAGATATAGTTTTGGAGCTTGTACTCATCATGTTTTGTAGGAAATCAAAGGCCAGTTGTAGCTATTACTTAGGAATTCTTGTGTTATGAGTTTGGATAATGTTTTTCTTTTGTTAATAGTTTATATGAATGATAATTTTATCTCCTTTCCATATCTATTCTCTTTAGTAATTTTCGTAAGAGTTTTTATACATAATTTTTAAATTTAAGCTCTGTTTTGTTAGGAATTTCATGTTTATGTTACTTGTCTTCTGATAAATGAATGCATGCTTTTCATGCTCATTTTGAATCTTTTCTTTTCCACCCTACACTACACCGACAAAGTCCCAAAGTATCATAAAAACATACCTACCCTGCTCCTTCATATCTCTTGCAACTGAACCCTTGAGACCTGACCTAGTTCCTTGATTTTGATTCTTGATCCAACAAAACCTTAAAATATTTAAACCCTAGCGTTGTAATACTTAGCCTAATATCTTTTTCCCACTCCAGTGATTTGGTTGTGAGCTTTATAGAGAGAGCCCTCTCTAGTTTCGTAAGGTTAGCTGCTAAACCCTAAGTGGTCTGAGGTTACCTCCGTCGATCTCTTTATTAGTTTTGGGATATTATGGAGGATAACACACTCCTTATGTTGTATCTTAGGCATCAAATTACAAACAAAAACCATTTATTTCTTTACAAAGAGAAGGGTTCCCCTCAAAGGGACTTCATTAATACTTGAAGTCCTTTACGTGGGCCAAGGTATATCAACACTATGTGCCCATGCATAGATTGTGTGCAGTGGGCTTGCCTGGTAGCACTTGCATTGGAAAATTTTGCAAAACTTGTACACGTGCATTTAACAATGGCCTCTATTCATGGCAAGATGAACTTCCAAATTTTTTTATTCATTAGGTATACCTTTACACCTTTAACTACGATTGCCAATTTACTGTATTCTTAGATAGCTCTATCGGAACAATAATTACACTTGCAACGTACAATTATTTTTACAAATAATTACACTCGACTAACACTCGAGGAGATAACTCGGTTACAATGAAATTCGGCTGATTAACGGAGATAAAATTCCACACGCTAACACTAGCAGCGGATAACTCGTTTACAATGAAATTCGGTTCATTAAAGGAGATAAAATTCCACACGATTCGAGCATGGATTATTAGTCGTCCGTCTTTGGATTTGTTTAAAACCGACTAAAATTTATAGACAAAATTTCTTGTCATGTGATTCTTTATGTTCTTATACAGTTCGTTTTACCTTTCTATTTTCCTAAGATGCTCCCTTTACCTAAGAGGTGTTTAATGTTTCTTAATATTTCATATTTAAAAATATGAAGTACTATCTTAAATACTAAATATATTATAATTATTTAAAATTGTATTGTACTTATTTATTTGTATTAGAATTATTCTAAAATGTAGGCTATTATCAATACAGCAAAGGAGTAATAGAGAAAATAATCTGGTGATGATAAAGTACACGTAATAATATTATAACAGAAAGAAAGGTAAATGGAAAAAACGTAGTTAAAAGTTATATGGAATCTGTAATTTTAAATGGTTAATATAATTTTAGTATTAATATTTAAATGTTAATTTAAATTTAAATATTTCAATATAATTATTTATAATTTTAGTCTAGATTATAGATACTTTAATTAATAACAGACTATTAATATATTAATATTTACATTAACACATTGATAACATATTAATTATATATTATAATTAAATTTTTAGTGTAAATTATAAATACTTCAATTAGCAATAGAAATTTATGCATTTTAACATAGCTCAATATGTATTTTAGCATATCGATAATATGTTAATTATATATTAATTTATGTTAATTATAGTAGATCATGTTAATTATAGTCGTCATGAGTTGGCTGTGATTGATTATGGTTTATTGTAGTTGATATGATCAACCATAGTGAAGATGATCATCATCTTTACTCATAGTCATCCATCGACATCATGCCCTATGTGGCCATTGAAATTATGTTCAACTTGCCCATAAGAATCCATAGTCAACCATATCAACTAAGGTTGACATGGCCAACCATAGCTGTGGGCATCAAGTTTAATCATAGTCAAACATATACACCATGCTTATGATGTCCACACTGAACCACATACATCATGCATATAGTCAACATGAGCATATACATTACAACAATCATTAAAATTTATAATTTTAATAACATTATATATTATCTTTAATGCTTTTTTTCTATATAGTTCATGGACCCTAGAGATCAATTACCACTACATCCACATAATATTTATACCAGGAAGATTTGCCTGAAGGGACCACTTCCTGTCTGCTCAACCATAAAGCCTGAATCCTAGAGCATCGAGATAATTAAACCCGTGACCTCTCAATAACAAAGGTGCTTCAACAACAAGAATTTGACCAATTGAGTTAGCCCTCGAGGATATAATAGCTTTAATACTTAATATTTAATATAATTTTAATATTTAGGTTTTTCATTATTTAATTGTTAGTATAAATTTTATAATTGTTTTATAACACTAATCATTATGCTATAGCTTAGTGATACAACATTAATATTGCTTTAGCTTTATATTGTTGGTAGAATAATTTCAACATATTAGTAACAAAGATGTAACAAAGATAAAACGTCTGTGAAATTAGAAAAAGGGTGTCACAACATGATAGAGAAAGCCATTATTAACCATGATTTACCATGCTTAACTAAGTCAACCACTACTCTCCCTTGGTTTATTGTTGGGAAACATGGTCCACCATGGTCATATGTGTTCGAGCATAGCCAACTATAGATATTAAGATGAATGATGGTCAACATAGTGAAGATGGCCAACTATGTTCAATCATGGTCAAACCATATACAACAATGGTGTACATAGTTAACATGGTTGCTTAAGGTAAACCATTATTAATCATGGTTAACATGGTGAAGACAATTATCCCTTATCATCAAGGGTAAATTGGTTAAGCCATGTTCACCCATGGGTTACTGAGACTGACATGGTTGAGGATGGTTTACTAGGTTTAAGCATGGTTGACCATGATGTGTACGGGTGAGTAAGGTTGGCATACGAGGTTGATGAAAATGTAACATGTTCACCCATGGTTAACTATGGTTGACTTAGATCGACATGGCTCACTATGGTTGACCATGGATTACCATCTTTGACCATGGTCAACCATGATGTCTATGGGTAGCTCAGGTTCATATTCTAGGTGAACATGTAACATTTACTAATATGAATACATAATTGGAAATATGAATATGGTGAACATGGTTTACTAGGTTTGACCATGATGCCTATGGGTGGCTATGGTTGATGAAAGATGGCCATGGTTGATCATAGTTTGTCATGGTTGACTATAGTTCACCTTGGTTGAACAAATTTGATTATGGTTTACTAAGGTTGGCCATATTCAACCATAGTCAACTATGGTTGTCAATAATATAATATGGTCATCATGATCAACCATTGTCAATAGTGAACCATGTCAACTATAGCCAACCTTAGTGATAATCAACCATGGTTAAAAATAATTAGTAATAGTCAATCATTTTCAATTGTGGTCATCTTTAGTCAACCACAGTCAACCATGGACAACGAGGGTCAACCCATGCTTAAACATGCTCAACATGGCCATCCATGGTCACCTAAGATCAACATGGCTGAACATGATGAACCATAGTTAAAATAGTCAAGCATAGTCAACTAAGGTCACCATGGTTAAATACAGTCAATCATGGGCATCCATTGTCAACATGGACAACCTTAGTGTATTATAGAAAACTATGGTCAAATTGGTCAAACCATGTTCACCCATGGTCAACATGGTCAGACTTTGGTTATCATGTCCATCCATAGTCAACCACAGGAAACAATGTGCAACCATAACCAATCATAATTTACTATAGTTGTCTATAATTACATGTGGATAGCCATGGTCATGCATAGTGAACCATATGTTGACCATTATAAAACCTCCACAAGCATATATTGAACATATTTACTTATAGTCAATCACAGTTAACCATGGTCTACTAATCCTTCCCATATAAGCCAATGGTTGACTACCACAACCACATTAGTAAATGTAGATATACACCTAAATCATTTTTCACTTTTTATATGGCAATTAAAACATGAAAATAGTAAATATAGACATGTATCAATTACATTCACTAATATAGTTTTGTTAATTTAAATAGACATTCTATAAAATGTAATTATATTTAATTTTATAATAAAAAATAAAAATATAATTATATTTATTTTATAATGAAAGAATATAATGATGAGGATGATGGTGGTGGTTAACATCCACTAAGACCAAACTTTGGTCTATCGGACCTAAAGAAATGAATTATTTAGTTTGATTTAAGATTTTACTCCTATGCTCAAAAAGCTTGGAGAGAACCCTCTCGAGCTCACTATAATTTTGATCCTTTCAAGCCATGGTGTTTTAGGAACTTCCCAATGACCCATTTCACTATGGAGCTCATGACATTCGTTCTAGTATTAGCTATATTAATTTTATTCTTTGAGCTAGTTAAAACAGATAGATACTTTTGCTCATCTAGGGTGGGGTTGATAACCTCCTTATAGTATCGTAATTTTCTTTTAGCTCCTAAATCTTTCTCACACCACATTTTTTCTTTGAACTTAGAAGTAACAATATTTCTAATGTTATTAATGTTTTGCAATGCAACATTCTCGTCGATCTCCCAATGGTTTAACGAGGCCCTCTTGTCTTTATACCAACTTCATTTGGGCCTTAGGTGGTTTTGGCTGGAATTTAAAGCTTCTAAATATGTTAGAAAACCTACACAGATGAATCTAGCTAGTAAAGGTTGAACACACAACTTTGTAGAGCAAAAGCACTAAAAGAAAATCGAAGGAACAAAAGAATGATTCATTAGAATATAGGTTACAATGCTCATGATATAGCATTACTGGGTGAAGATCCCAAGGTAATGCACCATAGTGGTGATCAATGAGAAGACTCAACACCTACAACAAGTTTCGTAGATAACTAGCCAGTTGCGGAGTGAAAGAAGGAGCAAATCAGGGAGTAAATCAGGCAGAAGGAATCTTGCATGTAGTCCCATGCTCTAACTAAGATTCCGCATGTAGGTGTGTAGTAGTTCCAATGCCCCCCCTGAACAACACTTTGGGGAAAAATAGAAAATGGGCCCTGGCAACTAAGGCCAAAGATCACCCAAAACTCAATGCAACTTGTACTAAAATTGAGGAAAGAGGGAAAACCTCGTGGGAAAAATCCCCCTCAAAATACAATGTAATCAAAAGAAAAGAGGAAGAAAAGACAATTGCTAAGCAACTGTGTCCTTCACTCCAAGACGATCATGTAGAGAGTGAAACTTCTTCTCAGTGAATGTCTTGGTGAAGATGTCTATAGTCTATTCTACTAAAGGACAAAACCACAAATCAATGACTTGATCATGTACTAAGTCTCTGATGTAGTGCATATGGATCTCTATGTGCTTTGTCTGCTGTCGTTGTACTGGATCCCTACAAAATTTGAGAGTGCTTTGGTTGTCACACCAGATGACATTGGGCTGGTGGAATTGGACGCGCAATTCAGTGAGAAAGTGTTGTAGCCATAGAGCCTAAATGGTGACGTTGGCTACTCCTCTGTACTCGGCCTCAGCTAAAGAGAGAGCAATAGTAGCCTGCTTCTTACTCGACCAACAGATAGGGCCAGATCCTAGACTGAGTGAATATCCGGAGGTGGACTTGCAATCAATGTTGTCTCCCATCCAATCAAAATCTGTGAAGCCAAGGAGATTCAATGCAATGCCTGCTACATAGTGAATCCTGAAGGTGATGATGCCCTGCACATATTGGAGGATGCACTTGTCAGCATTCCAGTGTAGCTCATGTGGCGCCTACATGTATCTGGAAATTGTCCCTACTGCATATGAGAGATCTGGTCTGGAGTGGGTGAGGTACAATAAGCTCCCCACTAGCTGATGGTAGAGAGTGTTGTCAACTAATGGAGTGTCACCTCCATCCTCAAGGTGGACCCCAGACAGAAAAGGAGTCACTGCTAGCTTGCAGTCAGTCATGCAAAATCTCTTGAGGAGATCTCGTGCATACTTAGCCTGAGAGAGTTTGATGCCCGTGGCATCCTGGTTGATCTCAAGACCAAGAAATAAGTGTAATGGACCCATTTCCATCATCAAGAACCTATCATGCAAGGCCCTCTTGACTATAGCAATGGCTAAAGCCGAGCTACTGGTGATTAGGAGATGATCCACATACAAAACTAAGATAAGAAGAGAATCATGTGTCCTGAGCATGTAAACATTTGGATTAGACTTACATCTTTCAAAGTTTTGTGATAAGAGAAAAGAATCCATCTTCGCATACCAAGCTCTCAAGGCTTACTTAAGTCTGTAGAGAGATTTCTTCAGTGTGCAGACCAAAGATGAATCCTGAATGAAACCAGGTAGCTGCTCCATGTAGATCTCCTCAGATAGGTCTCCGTGAAGAAAAGCATTCTTCACATCCATCTGACGTACTTCCCAACCCTGGGCAGCTGCAATGGCAAGTGTAAGGCGTATGGAATCCATTTAAACCACTGGAGCAAAGGTCTCGTCAAAATCAATGCCATGCACTTGTTGGAAGCCTTTGACTAGTAGCCTTGCTTTCCATCTAGTGATTTGCCCATCTGCAACACTCTTGGTCCTGTAGACCCATTTGCATCAGAAAAATTTCCTTCCTAAAGGAAGGGATACCAGATCCCAGGTCTAGTTCTCGACGAGGGAGTTATACTCCTCCATGGTGGACTCCCAAGATAGATGCCTAGCAGCCTCAGCATAAGGTTGCAGATCAGAAGACTGAACCAAAAGACAATGCTAGGATGGCAATGGTTCAATGGTAGTTAGGACAAGAGGAGGCTCAATAAAATCTGAGTTAGTCCTCTGCAGATATGAATTATCCCCCACAAGACCATTTCTAGTAGCTGGGTGGTCTCGTGCATATATCTTACGTAATCTCCTTGTTCTTTGATTTATGACAGGGGAATACGATTCACTGCTGGAAGCTCGATCTGGGCTTGGATGTGGATCATCATTTGCATGCACTAGATTTGTATCTGAAGACTCTGTCTCTACATTTGCAAGCTCTACCTCAGCATCTGCATGTTCTGTATTAGCATCTCAGTGTATTGAGTCATCATCTCGGACATGAGGTAGATAAAAGGTGTTTGCATGCGGTGATTGAGGTGCATGTGAGGGACTTTCCTCAAATTTGACACTTTGCTCAATGATGAGCTTGTCTGTAGAGGGAATGAGGATTCGATATCCCTTCACACCATTAGGGTATCCAACAAAGATGCACTCAATGCTCTGTGGATCAAGAGATTTCCTCTTTTCAGAGTGGATCCTAGCCCATTCTCGAGAGCTGAAAACATGGAAGTGGGTGACCTTTGGTTTAGTGCCGCTCCAAGCCTCAAAGGGGGTCTGATCCTTGACAGACCTATGATGAGATCTGTTCTGGTAGTTAGCACAATTATGTGCTTCAGTCCATAGCCTATGAGGCAGTGACTTAGTATGCAACATGCAGGAAGCCATCTCTTTGAGAGATCAATTCTTTCTCTCAGCAACTCCGTTCTGTTGTGGAGTGTGTGGCACTTTGTACTGCAACTGTATGCTAGACTGAAGGAAAAGGTTTTGAAGTTCTGTGTTAACATATTCCCCCCCATTGTCTGTACAGAGGGCTTTGATCTTTCTCTTTGACTGTGTCTCAACTAGTGCTTTGAAATCTTCAAAGTGTGGAAAAAATTTAGATTTGTTCCTGAGAAGATACACCCAAGTATACTGCGAGAAATCATCAATAAATGTAAGAACATACCTTACTTTGTTGATGGAAGGATGAGGAAAAGGCCCCATAAGATCACTATGGATTAGATCTAGAGGTGAGGATGCTCTGTGAGTCTTGCCAGTGTCAAAATTTTCTCTAGGATCTTTGCCAAGGACACACCCTTCACAAACTGCTTTGGAGAAACTGATATTTGGCAAGCCTTCCACCATCTCATGCTTGCTTCCCTACTGCATATACCTATAATTTAAATGACCAAACCTCTCGTGCCAAAGCCTACTACTATCATCAGCATGTGTAAGCAATAAGGAGGATTTAGATTCAATAGATTCAGAAAATGTATACAGTCTAGGTCCATTGTTTACCTCACCATTGCAATTTTGGAGCTGCTATGTAGGTCATATATGTTCATTGCATCTGGAGTGAATTGCACTATCTTTCCAATGCTAGAATGAGTGATCTGATAAATTGAAAGCAGGTTTACCGAAAGTTTTGGAACATGAAGCACATCTTCAAAGCTTCCATGTAAAAGTTGCACTCTACCTTTTCCGGTGACCTTAATAGGTGAGTCATCTCCCATGAGGATGGGAGGTCCTTTGCATGCATCTAAAGAGGAATAGACTTCCTTTGCAACAACCATATGATGTGATGCACCAGAATCTATAATCGATGCATCAAAGGAAGAATTAATTGCAACTAAAGCATGAAAATTGTTACCTTTCCCATGTGGTAGATCCTCAGTTTTCTTCTTGGCACCCTGAGGGATGTGGTCCCCAAGGTTAGGCTTCTGAAGGATTTCTGCCATTTGTTCAATTTCTTTCTTCATGCAAGAGGATTCTGGATGGAATCCTCTTTGATAGTAGGTGCATCTGTTTCCTTTCTTCCCTTTCTCATTTCTTGAGCTAGAGGAGTCATTGAAGGGCTTGGTATACCCTTCCTTCTTTGGATGGGAATGCGCTTTTCCCTTATCTTTTTGCTGCTGATTTTTTTGATTTGAATCAGATCTGTGATTTTTATTGTGGCTACCATCTTGCATAGCAAGTGCATGTGCTTTTGGAGGTTTGATTTTCCCCATCCCAATGAGTTTATCTTGCTCAAAAATAACGGACTCCATAAATTCTTTGAGAGAAGGTATAGTGTAGGATTTATCTGCTGCGAGCCTTACTGAATGAAATGTAGACACAAAGACGAAGTATTTTGGTCTGACCTTTGACATAATAGAGAGAACTTGGTGACTCTCCTCCTTGGATTTGTCAATTCGACAACCCTTGAGTCGCAACAATAGATCATTATATTTGGTGAAAAAGTCTTGAATTCTGTCATAGTTCCGTGGATCCAATGACATCAACTCCACTTCGAGTAGATGTCCTTTCATCTCATCCTATTTCCCGTAGAGTTCTTCAACCTTTTTCCAAATCTCATTGGGAGTATTGCAGGCAGAGAGATGAAACTATAACTCTGGGGAGATGCACATGCATATGGATTCGTGGGCCTCATCCATGTGGTTGAGGTACCTGGATTTCTTTATGGCTAAAGTGGGTTCCACTTCTGCAGCCATGGTAATCCTGTACAACCCTTTTTGATGAAGGTATCGAGCCATTTGGTCCTTCCATTAGTGATAGTTGTACAGTGTTAGGATCGATGCTTTGGGAAACTCCATTTTTCTATCCATTTCTGATCTCCAAGGTGTAATACCTGCAAAATAAAGTACTGGTGCACATTTTATCTAGCAACCTGTGGGCTCTGATACCATGTAAATGTGTTAGAAAACATGCACAGATGAATCTAGTTAGTAAAGGTTGAACACACAACTTTGTAGAGCAAAAACACAAAAAAAATTGAAAGAACAAAAGAATGATTCATTAAAAAATAGGTTACAATGCTCATGATATAGCATTATTGGGTGAAGATCCCAAGGTAATGCACCATAGTGGTGATCAATGAGAAGACTCAACACCTACAACAAGTTCCGAAGAGAACTAGCCAGTTGTGGAGTGAAAGAAGGAGAAAATCACGGAGTAAATCATGCAGAAAAACTAACCAGTTGCAGAGTTAAAGAAGGAGCAAATCAAGGAGTAAATCATCCATAAGGACGCTTGCATGTAGTCCCATGCTCTAACTAAGAGTCTGCATGTAGGTGTGTAGTAGTTCCAACAAAGCTAGCTTAGGAAGTCTATGGTCTCCTATGTGATTGAGTTTGTGCTTATACAACAAAAGCCTAGTCATAGCTAGGCTCTCTATAGGGGAAAGATCCACTTCTATAAGGAGAATAAGATAGGTTTATTGCTTTTAATTTTGAGGTTATACGTTATAAAACACTTATGGATTTGATCAATCTTTTTCAAAGATTCTGTAGAGATGGTGCAACCCCAAACCTCAATTTTTCTCTAGGATTCTCTAGAGATGGTACAACCCCAAACCTCACATCCATATTCACAGCCAAATTTTAATAAGAATTATGAGTAAACCTATAAACCCTCTTTTATTTATTCTAAATTTTCTTAGAACCACTAAATAGTTGCTTTAACGAACTTTTATCTGTTATATGCGTGTACAAGATTTGAGACCATAACAAAGCTAGCGAGGAATAACATTTTCATTAATTTAGTAAGTCATGGGCTGGATTGTAATTGTTGTGAAGTCATTGTACTGATCGACTGGATTGTAATTTATGTAGTGGACAAGCCTCGGAAGACTATAATCTTATTGGTTTAGACATAACTGATATAGATTGGGCTGGGGTAAACAAATTGAAAACGTCAAAACTGTTTTTGGGATAACGTGTAAATTGATGTGAGAGAGAGGGATTCGAGGGTACTGTTTAAGAAAAAAGATCAAAGGTGATGTGCATTACATATTCCTTAATGGAAATGCCACAGATATTTGCAAAAGTCAGCATAGTTGTTAAAAAGAACAATGTTTTACCAACTACAGTTGATATTTCCATAGTGGTAGGTGGTTTTGTAACGTGCGAAGGAAGGGTTTCTCTCATTGTTAAAAATTTTGACATGATGTAGTGATTTTTTCCAAAGTTAATGGCAGAGTGTGCGAAACACTCATTGTTAAAAATTTCGATATGCGGTAGTGATTTTTTCCAAAGTTAATGGCAAAGTGTGCTAAATAAGTTCTGCTCTATGTTAAGAAATATATGCGGTAGTCATTTTTTTCAAAGTTTATGGCAAATTATTCGATCCATTATTAAACGACCACGTTCCGCGCGTTTCGTTTTTAAATTATCCATCGTGTGACGTTATAATATTTTGTTGGCGTTGAATTTATACGTGGCTTTACCCCGGATTTTTCTGTTGGAATTGTTGGGTTACGTTCCGTGGGAGTTGTTGGGGCTGGAAATGTTGAACGGAACGGTAGATTTTAAGTTTTTCTTCGTACGATTAAAAGTTCCGTATGGAGGGAAATGTTTTATTTTCCAACGTCTAGAATATAGGTAAGATTGAATTGATTTACAACGATAGCGTAGCGAACTTTACAAGTCCATAGTGAATTATCAACGATAAGGTAGAGAAAATAGCAAATTTGAAATGAATTATCGTTCCGTATCGGGAGGGGACTATTTTTTTTCCAAAGTATATAATATAACTAAGATTGAACTGAACAACAAATCTGGGGTGAATTATCAACGAGAACGGTGAGAAAAAGGCAAGATTCAGATAAACCATCAACAACAGACTGAGGAAATGTCAAAGAGATATATATCAACGCTAATGTTTACCGTTTTGATTCCATGGACTGTGTAGATTGATTTCTATGTGCTTGGTTTGATTATCTCTACAATACTATGGCTACGATAGCGTGTGATAATCATTTTCTAGTGATGGATGGAAAATCCAAGCGAAAGGGCTTATAAATAGACTCAAACACACTCTGAAATCGAACCACATCTTAAAAAAGAGTGAACGAGTCGAATTCCTTGTGAGAAATATGACGATGATAAGGGTTGTGAATTTTCGTGCATGGCTTCTGCTTCTGTTCATCATGCTAATGATGTTGAGCAGCATATCCTCTTCTCAAGCAGCGACAACACCCTCTGGTATGAACATATTGGATTAATGTCTCTTTATATAGTTAGCTGACGATATGATTGAATTATATAGTTGATGGTTTGATATGATATGATTGAATTAATGGCTTCTTGTTTGTTTTGTCTTGTTGGGCTGTGATGATTTGCAGGTTTTCCGTTTGTGTTTATGACTATAGATGCGGAGAAAGCAGCCACAAGAAAATATGATTACATTGTCGTTGGAGGAGGAACGGCCGGCTGCCCCTTGGCCGCAACGCTGTCTACCAAGTATTCAGTTTTGGTAGTGGAAAGGGGAGGATCTCCTTATGGAGATCCCGAGATTGAGAACGCCGATGCTTTTGGAAAGCCATTGGCTGAGACCGACAATTACACTTCCATAGCGCAGACCTTTATTTCAGAGGATGGAGTGAGTAATGTGAGAGCGAGAGTTCTGGGCGGTGGAACTGCTATCAATGCGGGCTTCTACAGTAGGGCGGGCTCCGAATATGTTCGTAATGTGGGATGGGACGAGCGACTTGTAGAGGAGTCGTATGAATGGGTGGAGAAGCAGAATGCCTTCAGACCGCATCAACTGTCGCCTTGGTCTTTGGCTATCAGAGATGGCCTCCTGGAAGCAGGAGTTCTTCCATACAATGGATATACGTTGGATCATTTGGATGGAACCAAGATAAGCGCCTCCACATTTGACAGCAAAGGCAAAAGACACACAGCAGCAGATCTTCTCAGGTCAGCCAATCCCGACAATATCGTAGTCCTTCTCAATGCTACCGTCAGCAGGATTCTCTTCGAAGGTAATTCATTTAGACACAGGACATTGTTTCTACGTTTTATATTTCTCCACCACATTACTGACTTTTCACACCTTTCCTTGCTAACATATTAACGTAAGTTTCAATTATTTATAATCTGTATTGGAATAATAGCTTTACATACAGATCTGTGAATATAGATTGAGTGTTTTGAGGATGAATTATTGTATCATGCAAATTTAGATTGAGTGTTTTGATGAATTGTTGGATCATGCAAATATAGATTGAGTGTTTTGAGAATGAATTGGATCATGCAGAAGCGAAGGATAGCTCCTCTCGGAAGCCGAGAGCCAGTGGAGTTGAATTCATGGACCGCCATGGTCGGTCTTATCAAGCTTTCCTCAATGAAACGTCAAGCTCCGGCGAGGTAATCCTTACTGCGGGAGCCTTAGGCAGTCCCCAGTTGCTCCTCTTGAGCGGAATCGGCCCATCCGAACATCTAAAAGAATTCAATATTCCTCTAGTTCTAGATGCGCCCATGGTAGGCCAAAGGGTTCAGGACAACCCGCGTGCATCCGTAAACTGGCTATCTCACCAATTCTACACCATACAAGTAGTGGGTATCCTTAAAGCCTCTCAAAATTACATCGAGTCGTTGAGCACCTTCGTCAATGGCACCCTATCCTTCAACAAAAACAACGTTTATAGAGAAGTCATTTTTGAGAAGCTGGCATTTCCCTTATCCAGAGGACAGCTTCGTTTGCGTAGTACGGATCCCCGAGACAACCCATCTGTTCGTTACAACTACTATTCTCACCCTCTCGATCTCAAGAGATGCATGCATGGCGTGAGGGTGATCGATAAACTCCTCAACTCACCGTCTCTGCATAAATTTAATGATAATTCCACTCATGACTTCAACTTCACTGGGCAGCCGCTACCAAAGAACATGTCGGATGATGCGGCCGTGGCTCAGATCTGCCGCGATACGTTGAACACAATCTGGCATTTTCATGGAGGATGTGAACTTGGCTATGTGGTTAACCAGAAATATCAGGTCAACGGAGTTGAGGGTCTCAGGATTGTGGATGCCTCAACATTCACAGACGGTCCTGGAACCAACCCACAAGCCACTACCATGATGCTTGGCAGGTAATAACAATAATATTCCTCATATTTCAGTAGGGATTCTATTGCTCTTTTGTAGCTATGGCATACAGAAATAGATCGGTATGATAAATATATTGCTAATGTTGTGGACGCAGGTACGTTGGAATGAAGATTATTCGAGGATGGAACTAATGAAGGGAGCATCAGAGCTGCTTCATTGATATTAGCAGAAAAATGGTAGTTTAGGTATTCTCTTTTATTGTTTACGTTAATAAGGAGTCTCGAGAGCCGCGATGTGTGTTGTAAGATTCTTCACGCAGAAGAAATGGTAGTTTAGGTATCCTATTTTATTGCTTAAATTAATAAAGAGTCTCGAAAGCCGCCGCGTGCGTGATTACTTATATCCGCCAGTGATTTAATATTATTTAATAAAGATTCTTTAGCATATACTCACTTTATTATGTAGTGTATGAAATTAATTTTATCATTCAATGGGTTATTCTCGATAGAAGATCACATTGCATTCTTCAAGCCTTGTCGCATTAAATTCGATATCTCTGGGATAGATTGATGTGCATGTAGCTTCATAGCTTCATATATGTTTTACTTATTTATTTTTAAATATAACGATGAAGCATATATTTATTTGGAATGAATGGTTTTTAAATTAATTATTATAATTAATATTCATATTATTATTATATAAAAGGTTAGTTAGTTTGAATAATATATGTATATCTAAAAGTTAGATTTTTATAGTTTGATTTTCTGTGGAGACAATT
>APFE031151044.1:0-12156 GCA_000404065.3 Pinus taeda
ATTCCAACGGAGGATCAGGATGCTGATATTCTAACGAAGGCTCTCACCAGGAGCAAATTCGAGTACCACCGAGGCAGGATAGGGGTTGCTGATAATCCATACCTTGTCGAGAGGGAGTGTTGAGATTGCAACAAGATGATGGAGCTTAGTGAAAAGAGTCGCCTTCACTAAGTGGGCCCGCAGGCTATTTTTGGCGCAAGTCTATTTTTAGACTATGTCTATTTTTAGACATATGGATCATGTCTATGGATTGCAGGTTGCTGTTTATGGATGATTGATCAAGTTGGAAAAATAGATGGACTTCTATTTTTGATGAAAGTGTGAGTGATCACAGTGTGAGTGATCAAGTCTATTTTTAGACTGGCTGTCAAAAATAGAAAAGTCAAATATTATTATCTCACAATAATATTTGGACTATAAACTTTGTCTTATTCTCTTGGAGCACTTCAGTTCGAGCTACGGATGTGGCACATGCAATTGCATGAAGGAAATACGTGTTTCTTATGGGTTAGTTGAATATTTGCATGCATGACTTCAGTTAGAACTCAAGTGAGTTGAGTTTAGTGGACTGGAGGTGCAGTTGATGGAGTTGTGTTCAGTTTAGCTTTGTTAAACTGGTTGTATTTAGTCTACCTGGCAAATAGACTAGAGATGAGTTGGTTGAATTAGTTATTAATTAATTCACAAGTTATTAACTCATAATACAACTAATGAATACATCAGTTAACTCAGTTGCATGTCAGTGCATGTTCAGTTCAACAGGGACAGGTGGTAGAGAATCAGATTGCTATCAGTTGTGACTATAGTTGTGCACCAGATCTTGCACAATCAGGGGATTGAGTATGCCAATGAGTTTTCCCACGTATTTGCCCACATTGTAGCTTGTGCTCACGTTATTTAGCCAAGGAAATACGTGGTTGCCTTGGAATTATCATCAGTTCTTGAGCAGGTATTAAGCAGCGGAGGCAGGCAAGCAGCGAAGGAGATTTGAGCCAGTGATTGATTCAGATCTGAGCTGTATTGTGTGTAACAGAGGTGGAGATACTTGTGAGAAGTATTATGCTGTGTAATGTTACATGACTCAATCATTAATGTACAGATAGTTGGGGTTTTTAGCGAGATGCTTTCCCCGGGATACATACTGTGTTAATGTGTGAATGCTCTTGATGTTTTATTGTTATTGATGCTGCTATGTTGATGATCAACGTAGAGGAGCTTATGTATTGTGTATGTTTTCCGCAATAGTACATGATCAGGATAATCTCTGTTGAATATGTGTTAAATTATTCAAAATTTCTACACATTGAACAAGCTACCATGTTACACTAGGAAAATCACTCTTGAGGAAAAGAGAAATCTCCGTAGATCCTTGACAGAAACTAGAAACAAGCAAGACAATTGAACTGAATCTTTCCCTAATTTGGACTTGTTTGAATTATAAGAATTAAGGCTAATGGATGAGCCTCTTACCTATTTCATGAAATGCTCGATGAAGATCCCTTGTTGTGATTTGATACAGCTCCTCAATGCTTGACAAGACTTGCAGCCATAGACCATAAAATAATCAAAAGCATATGCGATATAATAATCCAAACAAAACTTAACCTAATGATCAAGGAAATTTGAAATCAAAATTTCCTTAATAAACAATATAAACAATTATAAAGCATTCATCATTCCAATAAGACAAATCAATGGGAGAAAGTGTTCATTTGTATTAATTAGAGATAAAGAGGAGCCTTACAACCTTCACAATGATGTTGTGAGGTTCCTCCCAAATGCCTTCAATCTCCTCCTTAGATGACAAGCTTTCTAAACTCAAACTAACAACATAACTTTATCTTCTCTTGAGTTTTGACCCCCCCAATCCCTCTATCCTATAGTCATTTTATAGGCCAAGAGGAAGAAGTTTCAAATCCAAAAGAGGAGGATGAGACCCCTTAATTGAGGGATTAGGTTTCCATGAGTAAAGGGATTAAGATTCATCATTTGAGGGTTATAGTTCGAATATTCATCACCTGGAAGATTTTAGTTGGGAAATATTCAACCAACTATGTTTCTAGAATGTACTTTTTATTTTTACTTTCTTGAATTCATCTGCACAGGTTTATAGTGGCAGACAGAGCACATATCTATGCTTTTCTCAGAGTTAATTCCAGCAAATGTGCGGGAAAATCTAGGAAAATCAGCACTGGTGAAACTTAACAAGGTGTGACAGTTATTTTCCCCAATTTTCTCATCTAATTGAAGATATTTTTTCTTGTTTGACTTCTAAGGGAGTTCATTCAAACATGTCCATGGATGGTAAAAAGACCCATAAACTGATCAAGTGTGATGGCGACAAATTGACATGTAACAAATTCCCCCCTAAAGTGCGAAGTCTATAAAATAAGTTTAAAAGATTGAAGCACTTTATCATTCCAAGGACGAGATCAAAGACAATGGTTGGAAACCTGTAGGGAACATTCAAGGATTACAATGGAAATGTATATCAATAATCATCATTGAGGTAGGCATTCCCATACTTAGAGTAAAGCGAACTCGATGAACAAGCATGGAAAAATCAAAATCATATAGATATTAGACACAACATGGACGCAACCATCTGCCATAAATGGGTCTACATAATCATGAATATAAAATCTCCTCGCAACCTGGATTGATGAAACTAGATCCAAGGTCTTGATCTCCATCTCTCTATCCATAGTATGAATCTAACCATGTGAGTGAACGTTTCGAAGTTGAACATGGCAGAAACCACTTGATAACCAGTTAATGATGTGAACCATTAACAACTATGAGAGAAACCACCAATAATGAAAATGGTTCTTAAGGTACTTCCAGTACAATATATGAAGTGTGAATAAGTGATCTGAAGTCGAACACTCATAGAATCGTTCAATCGAAGGCCAATGATGAGAACCTATTGTCAAAGGCGAGAAACCTGCCATTAAGGCATGCAGGTCTCAAGGCACTGAATGTTTCTAGATAAAATTCCTCGATAATGAGCTGAAGTTGATAGGAATTGACCTGTCATAGGAAATCCTACGACACGAAACACAATGTCAAGTTTTGAAAATAGTTTGCAAGGATTTACTTAAGGATGGCCGAGGCGATTGAAGGCTAGAATTTGCAAATGAACTTGAACTGAGGTTTGAAATTCTCTTAAACACATAATGACACTTCAGTTGACTTGGTAGCATTTGACTTAACGATAATACCAAAAACCATGAATACTTTCAATGAGGTTCAATTAATTATAAGACAAATGGATTTCCCAACCCGAACATGAATGTGACGGAGTGTCATGTTCAAGAGCGACATGCTACCTTTAGAAATGAAAATGTGAAATGGACACCTTTTCCAAATTTCCCCCCACCATTATAGGCAAGTACCTCTTTATTTTTGACAAGCTTGAGGAGGATAACATATGCTTGGACTATAAGCTTATCCTTCGAATGAGTCCATCGAAGTATTTTTAGCGAACCCTAAGAAGGAATGGTTTGGCCTTTTTATGCTTAACAAGTCCTATATTGTTTAGTTTTTACGAGTCTAGTAAAGGAGTAACTCGATCTCATTTTATTTTAAAGATTTTGAAAAAGTCACAAAAAGGAAACTCATTCAATTCTTTTACCGTAAAATGTTAACAAGCCCAGAGAAAGTAAAGCTCGATGTTTTTTAGTTTTAGAGAGTTGAAGAAAAACACAAGTAGACTCCATCATGTTATTTTTCATAAGTCTTAGTCCCTTAGGTCTGAAAAAGGATAAAATAATACAAGAGATAACTATATTGACCATGTTCAATCAACGTATACCTTTTTCGTAAATAATCCTAACTCAATCCGTAAAAGGAGTAAACTTATACCGAGTGGATGGTTGTTAATTTACTTTTACAGGTTCAAACAATCAAGTACTTGGTGATATTTTCAATTTTAGAAGAGTCTAAAAAAGGATTAAAAGAGGACTCTATGATTTTCGTTTTTCGTAATTTTTTAAGAGAATGAAAAGCGATAAAAGTCTGCTAAATAGTCAAAATTATTATCCTCACTTTGTAACCTATTGTGTGCATTTAAACTCAATAAATCATTATAATTGCTCAAAAACATAATAATTTCCCTCCTAAAAGGTTTTAAATACAAAAATAATATTTATTTTTAGCTTAAAAACCCTATAAAAGTGGGAAAAGTAAATTATTTTTCTCCATTTGGATTTTTACCATTTGAGAGCAAAGATAGGAATTTTTACCACCAGACTTTGAGGACTGATTTCGAGCTAACTGGTGGATGAAATCGAAAACTACTTCTTCCAGGTAGAATATCTCTCCTTAACTTAGCTTTTTATCCATTCAAATTTCCATTTCAGTTAATTTTTTGGGGCAAGGTTTTGTCAAAAAATGCACCCACAACCCTGCATTGATTTCCTTCAATCAGGGCCGCGCATTCGGGTAAAAGTTTCCACATGGAAAATCGCGACCTACATGGATATTTTCTGGAAAGTCCATGCAACTATGTCCTATTTGTAAAGCGACAACAACAAGCGATGAGGGTTTTTTTTAAGATTTGGGCCCCAAAAAACATGATATTGATCTAAAAGATGATTCTAATCTTTTTAAAATGGCCATTTTAGGCTAATTGATTGTTCAAAATGGAGTGGAGGGAAAGAGAGCACGAAGCCAATGATTTGGCAGCTTTGGCAAATCTAGCTACCATGCAGGCTCTAATAACTTGTGGCCTCCTAACATACTGGCTTATTCCTAGGATGAAAGCTCAGGTAGATCTGATGACATGGTTGGTAAGAACCTGGAATATCCAGGAACAATGTTTCGTGATCGAAGATCATCACGTTACCATTGACAATGATGACATCTATTTCTTCACTAGGATTTCTTGTTGGGGAGTCGATATCTCATTATTTGAATAGAGGACATGAGGAGATACTACTGATGGGTATCTACGACGCTTTTATAGAGGTGCACCACCCAAGGATGGTAGAATTAACATTCAAATCATCGATCTCTTGCCCTTGAGGACCATTACTTTCACTGTTAGCAAGTTGTGTGGTAGTGTTTCCCTTCATTTAGCCACACAGGCATATATGCAGGCTACCGTGGAATGTTGGGAATCCACGTTGTTCAATTAGTGTGAGGAAGTGGTTGTAAAAATGAAGGGACAGCTAACTAGATGCAAGAATGGGAAATTGAAGAATTTTAGTTATGGCACCATTCTTATTACTTTTACTTTCACCCTAGAGAGGATTTCTCTTGTACAGCCACAACAGATTCTAGTAGATAAGGGAGAATGTAGAGATCTGTGCATGATGAGGTGGGTTGCACTGATGGCATGTCATGGAGGCGATGGACCAATAGTGAGGTATACTCCTAAGCTTTTTGATTGGTTAAGCCAGCAAATCATTTCGATCAAGGACTTCCCATATGCCTGGATGGATTATAGAGGTGATCCTGATATCCCACTTCCGGGTGGAACTCAGTGGGGTGATCTAGGTGAGAGTTTCTCATTTTGACATGTTTTCATTTTTTTTTTTAAATTATGTGTTTTTGTCTTCAAAAGATAATTATCTAAAATGCATGTGCAGATGTGGGCCCAAACCAACCAACAAGGTTGAGGAAATTTGACAAAAGAGGCGAGAAGCCTATAGGGGCTGCAGAAGCTAATCCAGATGCAGTAGAGATTTTGACAGAGTTGGAACACAACCTAGAGAGGTTGACTTTGGATATCCCAGACACTGGGATGAATGAAATTCCTCTCCAATATTAGAAACATGCAGTTGGGGTTCCAGTGCTGCTTAGATGATTACTGCGTCGAGTTGCTCGTGTTATTGTTTTCTATCATGAGCTTCATCATGCTTATTTGTTCTAGTTTCTAGGACCACATTTTGATTTTTTTTGCCAGCATATTCGGAAAATAAAGGCCACAAGGCCTTATGTCCTCAGATGACATATTTTGTAGACACGCTTCTATACAAACTCTATTTTAATGAAAAATACTACCTTTGTCTACAATTTATCTCGATTTATCTATGAATGAATATTGTTTTTAATTTAAAAATGTCGCAAATGTTTATTTAACACATGATTAGCCAATTCATCTATTAATGTGTTTAAATATCTTGGAATGTGTTGATATTCAATATAATCAAATTTCCTTTCCAAAAGACAGACCTGTAAAATCATTCTTAACATTATTGGACTCTTTACTGTATAGACATTGTTTAAATGTAATACTACGAGTTGTGAATCTAACCTAATGATCAAATGTAAAATACAAAATGTGATGGCATCAGATAATATCTCAATGCCTATGCTATATCCTGCTATGTTGTTTGTTGTTTGACCGAAGCATATTCCATGAATAGAGACTATCTCATCACTGGGTGAATAGATAACCCAAGTTGCAGAAGATAAATTCTTAGTACTATGACTAGCGCCACCCATAAAGCTAATGTATGTTTGAGGGAACATTGACATTTGAAAATCAATTGCAAAACAAGATAAGTAGGAGAAGTAGTAGAAAATGTGAAAAAACATTAAATATCACACATACCTAAAAAATAGTAAATAATGTACAAATATCCACCAAAATTTTATGCATAATATTTCTTTAGGTAAAGACCATTTCTAGTCATTTCTAAGGGAATACCATCGTAATCAACCAGCTCATATGATCCTTTATATGATACAAATTTTATGATGTAAGGGCCATGCCACATGGGTTCGAACTTTCTCGTTCCTAACTTGTCATGAGCTTGATCATAAACCAAGACTAGGTCACCTTCTAAATATGAATGAGGATTGACATTTTGATAGAATTGAGCTTTGACATGATTTTTGTGAGCTTTTCCAGCCAATGAAAAATCAAGGTGATTTTCATCTAAACGTGTTAAATGTACAAAACATTCTTTTTTTGTAGAGGTAGCAAGTAGTAATTCGATAACTAGTTTCAGGGATTGGATTTCACATTCAATGGGTAATAGTGCTTCCAAACCATAAACAATTTGGGAAGGAATAAAACATGTTAATGTTTTTTCAGTAGTATAGTAAGCCTATATGGCTAATAAGAGCATGTAATGCTAGTTTCCTTTATGAATACCAACTATTTGTTTAATCATACTGGTCAAAATGTTATTGACAACTTCGACCTGACCATTAGCTTGTGGATAGTAGCGAGTAGATCTATCATGGCATAGGCCGAGCTATGTGGATAGTTCAACCATCATAAATTTATGAAAATGACTACTATGGTCTGTAACAATAGCTTGCGGGACACCAAACCGAGCAATCACATGATTGAAAATGAAAATTATTGCAGTTTTACCATCGTCTTTATATGTAGGCATCGCCTCGACCCATTTCATAAAGTAGTCGACTGCAAGGATAATATACCCATGCCCCATGACTGAGTGAGGGTTACAGGCGATGAAATTGATGCCCCATTTAGCAAAAGGACCAAAAGTTATGCTAGGTTGAAGAGGAGTTGGAGGTGATCACATTTTGCGATCGTAGATTTTGTAATTGTGGCATTTTTGGACTGCAATAATGCAATCTTTAAACATTGAAGGCCAATATAACCAACACATAATATATTTTGGGTAGTAGCATACCCAAACATATGACCGCCACATGCTCCAGAATGGCAGTCATTTAATTTTCTTTTCAACCTCTTGGAGAGTCAAACAATGTTGAAATATAGAATCAGTACCGCAACAGTAAAGAGTGTCATCAATAATATTGTATTATTGGGATTGGTATCAAATTCGATGATGATCCATTAGGGGAATTTTGAGATCTAAAATGGGCCTCCTAAGAAAAATGTACAGCTGAAATAAACTTTATAAGAACCAATAAGATTCAAGACGATGATGTAAACCATGGGGGATGATTCACCATTTTTGGGGTAAAAAAGTAAAAATATTAAAAAATAATAAAATAATAAAACTATTTTTTCAACTCGTATTTTCAACTTATCTCCCTAAGGTTTTTCTCAAATATTGACCAGCAATACTCATTGGATGCAAAATTTAATTCCTCATCCAAATAGTACACATGTTGCATACTTTTGATGGACCCTGCTACACAGAAAATGAGAAATAGATGAAAAAACATGATTGCAATAACGTTTTTCATGTATTTCTCAGATTTCATGTAGCAGGGTCCATTGAAGGTATGCAACATGGGTATTCCTTGGATAAGGAATCAAATTATGCATCCAACAAGTGTTTCCGCTGGAAATTTGAGTAAACCCATAGGGAGATAAGTTGAAAATACGAGTTGAAAAATAGTTTTTTCTTTTTTCCCTCTAAAATTTGATGATGTCATCTAATATTATTTATAAATTCCACTATTATAATATAATTTCCTTAGGAGGCCCATTTTAGACCTTAAAAATCCCCTAATGAAGTTTAGATAACTCGGGCCTAAAAGTTTGTGTTTGGAGATATATAATGATATCTGCATACCATGGATCTAATGTACTAATAAGAAAGAGAGATTCATTAGTAAAGGAATCTTCTGCTACAGATTCTATATCAGTATAAGGAAAGTCACACAATAACTCGGGGAAAATTAAAGATTTCCTTGATTTAGATTTTTCAAATTCTAAATCAAACTCTTGTAACATAACTATGCATTTGGAGTATTTCCCCCTAGCAATTGCTTAGTGAGAATACAGATCATAGGGTTGCAATCTAAAATAACAATTGTTTTTTGGAGAAGTATATAATGACGGAAGTATTGAACAACTTGAATAGCTGCCAAGGCTAGCTTCTCCACATGTGCGTATTTCATATCAATTTTAGTGATATTTCTACTAAAAAAAATCACATGTTCATTGCTAGAATCATCCTCTTGGACTAACACCATGCCAAGAGTGGCGTCAGATGCAACTAAGTAGAGAAGGTAATCTCAATGATAATCAGGTGGATGTAGTAACAATCCATTGGTTAGTGCATTTTTTAAGGCATCAAAACCTCTATCAACAAGCTCGTCCCAAAAAAAAGGAACGACCTTTTTCAAAATTCGAGTAAAACCCTGGGTTAGTTCAGCATAATTGTGGATGAATCTACGCAAAAAAAATTATTTCCCTTGCAAAATTTGGAGTTGTGTAAGGCTAGAAGGAGCATTCAGGTTCATAATTTCCTCTACCTTAAGGGGGTCAACATGAATACCCTCTTTCAAAACGATGAAACCTAGAAGTTGACCTGACTGTACACAAAAGACACATTTGTGTGGATTCAAGCAAATATTGTAATGCCTGCACCTAATGAAAATTGCTTTTAAGTGCAATGGGTGATCCTACCTTTTCATGGAATGAGCTGGAAGGTCATCTAAATAAGGTCGAGCAATATTTTTGATATCATGGAATGCATAAGACATTGCTCACTGAAAAGTCGTGCCAACATTTTTCAAGCCAAATGAGAGTTTGCAATAAGCAAAAGTCTCCCATGGGCATATAAACACGGTTTTGTATTGATTGGTAGGGAGTGTGTTTATCTGATTGTAGCCCGAAAATCCTTCCATGAATGAAAAAATTTCATTCTCGGCAAAATCATCAACAATTTGGTTGATATACAAAGGTGGATAATTGTCCTTGGGACAAGCTTTATTAATATCTCTATAATCAACACATACTCGAATAGTTCCTTGTTTTTTAGTAATAGGTATAATGTTTGATACCCAATCATTCAAAGCAACGAGGTAAATGAATCCTGATTTCAACAATTTTTTGACCTCAGTTTTGATAGTGACATCTTTTCATGGATGTATATGATGTAGTCGTTGTCTAACAAGCTTAGAATCTGGATAACCTTTTATCTCATGTACAACTATGTGAGGGTCGACTCCTGGTATTTCTTTATATGATCAGGCAAAGATGTTGCAGAATTCATGAAATAGGGCTTTATAAGTTTGAACATCTTCTAACGAATAAGAAGCTCCTATATGAATATTTTCAGTTATCCCTGGTTTCACTAATATCTATGGGTATCGTTTCCGAAATGTTCCCTAAATTTTGCTCAGAATCAGAAGAAAGGGTAGATATTGGACATTGAGGATCACTAAGAGTCTCAAATGAAAACATAGATGAGAAATTATTCTCAATTTTTTCAAAATATGGCAAGAAGGTTGGGTGATGATGAGTATCATTCCATGGAATTTCGTCCAAGGTCATAACTTCCAAAATCCCTTCATCAATTAAAAAATCTACGTTGAAAGAATCAAGCATAGAGATTGGTTCCAAGCATGACAAATGAGAATATTCATCAATAATTATATTCATTCAATTGTTTTAAGATGTTGATAAGTTGGAAAAGCATTAAATTTCCTCATAAACCAACTCACAACAGTTGTGAGGCATCTCACTACCATATAAGACTATTTATGACTCTGAAGGTAATTTCAATGGATCTCCCGATTCGAAAGTACTTGATGTAATCATGTAAATATTGGCATTGTTATTATGGAAACTAGGTGGAGGGAATGTGAAAGTTCCCATCAAATATGAGTCTTTAAGAAGACCAACACCAACTTCTCCATACAGAGTCATTGATTTTCCAACAAAAGGAACACTACCAGTTGAATTAGGGTTTGAGGTATAGTAGGATAATTGGTCTACCTTCATAATTCTTCCTTTGTGAATAAACATGATCATCCTAAAATATGACGGGACTGTTGTCACCATGGCACAAGTCTAGCTCTGACCAAGAAAAAGGTTATAGTCAAGTTGAGCATCAACAACCTCAATGTCTATTGAAACTGTTTTACCCTCTAATTCGATTGGTAAATCATTTAAAAGGCTATAAGGATGAAAACTTCTTCCATCAAAGGCTTTCAAAGTTGTGGGAGATTGATTGATTGTTGGAGAACCTAAAGCTTTCCAACATGAAATGTACATAATACATGTTGATGCTCCTTCATTAATCATTGTTCGAAAAACTCGTCAATTTTTGACATGGACTGGTATCTGAAAAGCCAGTTGGTGCGAGAGATGCGGGACATAATTTTCAAGATCGAAAATAATCAAATTGGATCCATGAGGATCTACTAATTCAATGGTTGATAATAATAGCTTCTTTTTTTCTGGACAAGTCTGCAACACTTCAAGAGATGACAATGTCGAAGGTGACATAGCCAAATCTTCGACAATGTTATAGTTTTGAGCAACCATCTCATGAGGGTTAAAGGATGACTTTCGAAGCATACCCTTAGGAGGCGGACAAATTATCATATCAAAGTTTGGATTTTCAATATGTAATGGTTCAAAAGAAGGAGGAGTAGATGTGGAAGTTTGACCAGCTGGACTAGAGTTATCTCCATCTTCAACAAGACTATTTGATGTATAATATTTGTATCTTGCTGCTACCATAACTTTGGAAGACATCATCATGACATATACAAATGTGGATGACAAGGATTGGTCACGAGAAACCATTTTGTTGTCTTGGGGAGGAAATGGTTCCTTCAAAACAGTAGGAGTGGGTGAACCTTTGAAAAATTTAGAAACTTTGGCATGATGTGGGCACTCCTTGGTGTAATAATCTTCATCACAAATTAGGCAAGGATAACGAGGTTTTTTATTTTCATTATAAGGTTCATTATTGTTTGATTTCTCCTTAGAATGAGTTTGTTGTTTAGCTTTCCCTTTTCCCTTTTTCTTATTTGTGGATTTCTTACCTTTGCCGATAGATGATTCTACGACATTAATATCTGAAGTAATTTTGAGAGAGGGATCTTATTCAGGTGAATTAGATAGAGCCAAAATCTAATTTTTCTTAGAATTTTTATTTTTATTATTATATTTTTGGCTCATAGAACCAATCATACCATCAACAACATGTGATCATGTAAGGGTTGGATTAGCTTGACCAGGGCAGGGTAAATCTAGGATCTTTTCATACAAAGTATCGGACTGAGTATAAACAAGATCAAAGTATTGAGCATGAGCAATTACTTTCTCCTCAGTTACAACACCTCCTTTGGCAACATATTCAATTATTATTGGTAAAAGAGATTTTATGTACCATTCATCGAAAATTTGATTTGGAATGTAAACTTTAACCAAATGACGTCTTGGTTTCGATTCATGAATGTGATCTGATATATGGGTTGATGTTGACTATTTTAAAGAGGTTAAAAGTTCAGTTCCAT
>APFE031151049.1:0-48227 GCA_000404065.3 Pinus taeda
AACGTGTCCCCCGTGTCCTGTTTCTAGGTCGCTGCGTTTCGTATTGAATACTCGTATTTACGTGTCTTCCGTGTCTCGTGTCCTCGTGTCATGTGACTTAGCTATTAACCCAAAGAGTGGAGATGGATATTGGGAGAGATGAAAGCTGTAAGTATGGATTACCTTAGCCAGCTATATGAATCAATGCCCCCCTAGTAATGCCATTCTTAATCCCTAAGGCCTTAGAGGAGGTTCCGCTGGACTAGAGTCAAAGACTAGCCTCCCAAGTGAAGTGTGGGAACAAGCATACAATCGAGATTGGAAAATCATCTAGTTTGCCCTGTGATCCATATTAATATGCCCATATTATTAATTGAAAGCATATGATTGTTAGAATGGTTAGAATACCTGTTGATAGATGACCCACCTTCCATCAAGAAGAATGCCAAATGCATGAGAGCACTTACTTGAGCAATAGGTGGAGAATTGTGGCAAATGCTATTTGTTGACTATCATAGGGTTGTTGGTTGGCTAGCTGTCAAACGAGGAAAAAAAATTCTCCAATGGGTCACCCAATTGTGGTGGGTAACAGGGACTAAGCTTCAGCTAATTGTTAAGTAAAGAAATATTAAGTTCAATGGTGGCTGCGTTATCTTGTTGATTATTCAATTTAGTCTCTTTATTTCTTCTTATCAAAGCTCACTGACTTATCTCTTTCCGCTTGTGAAATTTTCTGTAGGTAGTTAGTTTATGATAACTTCTTTGTAGTGAAATATTGATTTGGATATTGACTGGAAAAGAAATAGGTGAATGGTGTTGGGTAGAGAGCTTGGCAAGAGCAAGGAGCATTCACCCATTAGAAATTGGGAAAATCTCCTCTGAAGCAGCAAGATGTGCATATTAAATAGGTTACATACGATCTAAAAGGGCCTAGAATTTCCTTCTTGTCCAATTCTTGGTTATCCATTATTGAAGGACTAGCTACCACCGCTCATATTTATCTATTTAAGGAACTTTGACTTACCTTTCCAGCATATCCAATTCCTTATATACAGAAGAAGAAAGATCTCTACTCAACAAGTGATATATAGCTGAACAAAATCACCCATCTATGGATGCACTTTGGATGGCCTTTACTCCTATGAGAATGAAAAAGGCCTCTCCTACTCCTCTTTGCATGCTCCCTTTGAAATTACCTCGTCCGTTATTTGTGGTTATGATAGTATAGAGGCCAGGAGCTTATCCTCTATTGGCTGGGGGAAAGGGATTCTCTTTATCATGAAAGGAGATAGATATTAGATTGCAGGTGTTAGCTATAATATGACATAAATGAAGTGGCTTTAGATTGACCAATGCATGTGTGAAGAAGCTTAGAGAAACAACCTAAATCTTAGAGTTTGAACATCAAAACACATTTGTGGGTTAGGATTAGATTGGAGAGATCTATCTTCAAGAACTAAGTCCTAGATCAAAAGTAGAATTGCCAATTCTGGGATTTAGCCCTCCCATCACTTTAGAATTGTGCTAGTATAGATCTGACATGCATCAATTGGAGCACTTATATACTTTGACAAGGGTGAAAACCAATTGATTCAACCAATTGACTGATCATATAATATTTGGAAATCTTTCATGAAGCCTAGCTAGAATGGGTATCACTTATGATCCTTCAAAGGACTTGTTTATAGGTCGATTCTCTCCATCTATTAGAGATATCTCATTTTTGTTTTTTCCTTCTTTGAGGAACATCACTTTCCCTCCAAGTGCTCTTGGATCTAACCTCTTAAGAGTGGCGACACGAAAAGTTCGAGATGCTCTTACTTCTGGAATAACACCCTTCCACTCTTCGCTAGAAGACAAGCCAATTACTCATTACTGGAACTTGATGCTTTACCTTTGTACGAAGAATTCAACTTTGACAAATACTACTCCAATTGCAACTCTAGTAGAGAGAGACTCTCTTCAAATTAAATAGATATGTTGTAGGTGATTATCAAACTGACTATCCCTAGTACGTAGTTCATTTGTTCTGACCCTGATGTGGAATTAGATGATGTTGGCACCTTTTGTTTTGTGCCCACTTTAAATTTTGGTTCTTCTCTTTTGGTTGGATTGTTTCTGAAAAGGGATGCATAGCAAATAAATATAGGTGCCATTGACTTTGACATGTTCAACTATCCGAAAAGGTCTCTCCCATGCTACTCCAAATCTCTCCATTGCCCTCCATTGAGAGAGAGTAGACCTAATAAAAAACTCCTACTTGTCAATCTATCTAAAAGGTGGAATTGAGCTTCTATAATATCAACAATGCTTTCATTTGCAATACACTAATGAAGCAACATTATAAAGCAAAACAATCACTCAAAGTTGTGAGTGATTGACCTAATTATCCACTACTTGAAGTTCGTCTATTCTTTTGATTGTAACACATATAGAACATATGGAAATGCTCATTGGTAGGGTGTGTGTTTGATGACTCAAGTTTCGATATGGTTGGTGCCATGGTGTTCCCATTCGCACTTCATTCCCTCAATTTTTTCCTAACGAGCTGCAGGTGGGCATTAATAGCATGACATTGACCAGTAGTTACGTACTATGTGTGGGGTGGAAGGTTAAGAAGTTGATAGGCAAGCACTGGAGAAAAATAGAAAGCCAAAATTAGACCAAAATTTCATGGCCTTGGAATCTACTGAAATTTCAACCTTGAGCCAATCTCCATACTGGGGCTCAAAATATGTAATTACTTTGCCATTCACACAATATCGAGGGGCTTGCTTTGGGAATGATTGACCTCAGACCCATGGCTTAAAATTGCCAAAAATCTAGCCTCCTCTAGTATTTCTCAAACATTAAAATCAAACCATATGCAAATCTCCATAAAAGGTCATCAAATATGTAATCAGATCCTAAAGAGATGATTTTTAAGAAACACAAAATCTCCCAGGTTAATGAATCTTGAAAATCAAGAATGTGGAATCACACTGATCTGACCATATCTTTAGGAGTCATTGACCTCCCATACCTGCTGTATATTCTGCAAAATTTTATGGGGAACCTGCTGCCCACTGAAAACCTATCCAACTGATAAGAGAGTTTGAATGTGATGTACCTTCTAAATGTACCTGCTTGTGAACCACCTGCCCAAAAAACTTGTCAAATCCTCAGTCCTCTAGCAATAAAGACTTGCAGCCATGTGCCAAATCTGACTAGCCCTCATGAATCATCGAGGCTGAATGATGGACCCGACCAATGAGTCCATCCTGTAATGCATCCATGAGCCATGGCTATTGATTGCCCTTCAGCTTCCCTTTGTAAAACTTCATGCTTGAGCATATTTTAGTACAAAATGTTTTTTCTGTTTCTTGTGAAATCTTATCAAAAGTAGTGTTTCTCTTTGATATACACCTCATAGTGGAAATCTATCCAATTCAATGGAATTGTGTCTAATAATTACTAAATTTCTAGAATAAGACAAGGTTGACTGATTTGAAAATTTCAACTTGCATTTCTTTTAATGAAGCCAAACATATTATTTATCATAGCATTCAATTTACACTAAATACGTGTTTTCATACTGATACCTGCAAATGAGATCAGCTGATTGGAAAGACACCCATGGTCTATCTCAACAGTGTTGTTAAAGGTTGTGTTGCAAACATTGCTGCAAAGCTTGAAATAATGGAGCCATGCCGTAGCGTTAAAGACAGGTGATTGCTGTTGGGATTCAGTTGGTCTGAATAATACTTGAAATTAAAGTAATATATTGATGAGTGTCTTCTACCTGTACAGAATTGGTTATAGTATGATATCTTCCGCTGAACTGAAAGGAGCCATTATCCCTGGAAAGGTGACATACTTCTCTAGAAGGCTCTTCTTTAAGTTATGTTTGCGTTTCTTAAAACAGTAAACAACATCAAGCAAATTTTTTAAGAAGCTTCATGAAAGATTCTAGGTTGGATTCGATGGACCTTTAGTTGAAATAAATGGCTATCTGATACTTTGCAGCATGGTTGTTTTGCTTTTAAATTATTTCAGTTCAGAAATTGTTTCTGAAGGACAGATAAGACTATTGATGTACTTTTTTGTAACCCTCTCTAATATTATTGCACTGCAGAGTATTCTTGTAGAGCCAACTAGCGGCAATACAGGAATCGGTCTTGCATTTATTGCTGCAGCCAAGGGCTACAAGCTCATCTTAACTATGCCTGCCTCTATGAGTCTGGAGCGGCGAGTTTTGTTACGTGGTTTTGGGGCAGAGCTTGTTCTTACAGATCCTGCCAGAGGGATGAAGGGAGCAATTCAGAAAGCTGAGGAAATACTGGCTAAAACACCAAATGCATACATGCTTCAACAATTTGAGAACCCTGCAAATTCTAAGGTAAGAGCTGCCAGATGACATCAGCCCTGTTAAACATTAAGAAAATATCTCGTCATATCTTTATTCTACTGTATGAATTATGGAAACTAAACATGCTGAATTATTTCTCATCCTCTCACAGATCCACTTCGAGACCACAGGTCCAGAAATTTGGGAGGATACCGGGGGTAAGATTGACATATTGGTTGCAGGAATCGGGACTGGTGGGACTGTTACTGGGGCTGGTAGCTATTTGAAAGCCCAAAATCCAAGGATAAAGGTCTGGCCAAAGCTATGCATGATATTGATTTTTTTCAAACCTCAAATGTTCAAAGAACATATAATCTTGAAAGAAGTTATCCCCATCAAGTCATCCAGGTCCTTTCTTTTGGCTGTAAATTAGTGTTATGAACATAATTATATATGAAATAACATAAATAATAATTAACAAAGTATAATTAGTTATAAAAGAGCATGTCCCAAAAGACATGACTCCTTATGAAAGTGCATGTCCCAATAGACATGACTCTTTAGGAAAGGGCACTGGCCTAGGTATATAAACGTGGCCTTCATTTGTATCATATCATATCTCTTCTACATTCAACATTCAACATTATTATATAAATATATTACTTGTCATATAATCGATATTTACATATTCTAGATATTTTGAATATTCCATTGAGTACAAACTCTGCTCACTACTTTGGTATTAGAACCTCATTTTCCAATTTCGACATTTGACCATCAACTTTTTCTCAAGTTTTTCTCTGTTGCGATTGAGGCTTTTAGCCACACAAAGTTTTTTTGGAGGTTCTCCACTTTCCCGTCAAGCCTTTGGCCATTAAAAGAGTATATATATATATATATATATCACCGTTTTCAAAACTGACCGGTCTGAATCGGAAATGGGTCAAACCGGCCGATTCTTTAGCCTTGACCATCAAGCTGGTTGAAAAACCCGATTTTTTGAGTGGCGCACTGGTTTTTTGGTTTGACCAGCCATAAACCGGCCAGTTCATTAGCCCTGATCATCAAACCGGTTGAAAAACCTGGTTTTCTGACCGGCGCACTGGTTTTTTGGTCTGACCGGCCATAAACCGACCGGTTTATGAAGGAACCGACCAGTTTATGGGAAAACCGGTCAGTTCCTTTATAAATCAGCCGGTTTATTGCTAGGCCAGCTACAGATCCCACATAATGCAATTTTGAGGGAAATTTGGGGTTGTTTCCCTCCAAAAACAACCCGTCTAAGAAAAGCATGCCTCCCCTTTCATCTGCCTCATGCATATCAACCCTAGCAACACTAACAATCAGTGGTAATGTTAAATTCTTAAAGTAAAAGTGACATTTTCTTTATTTTTCATTTTCATCCTTTTACTTAAATTTTTAACATTACCATGAAATGACTCTAGATGTTTGAGAGTGGTTTCAACCTCATTGGATTTCATCTAGAGAAATTAGAATTTTAGAGTTCACTCAAAATTCAACAGACTTAATGGTTTTCAGGATTTCATGGTTTGGGGGTTTGCAATGTTTCCATTTGATTCTATCATGCACGAGGATATGAGATTGGCGTTTGACCAAGAGCATGAAGCCCTTTAAGAACCTTGATGTTGATGACATTGATTTTTGAACTTTGTTGATGTTGGTGGTATTGATTGTTGAACTCCTCTACCATGACCTTAACAAGAATGTACTCTTCATTCAAAGGAAAATAATTGGTTAGGGATGCTAAGCTTTTTCTACCACATTATAAGGCTGAGGAGATGAACCCTTCACTCAAACCAAAATCACTATATACCAGGTAATCTTAAATCACTATAATTAGTTTTCAAGGTTTGGAATCATGGTCTTAAATCTTAAAAATAGTTTTTTTCATTAAAAACTAATTATTTCATGTAGTTTTTTGAAGACCGATTCATTGAGATCTGACTAGTCCCGTTTGATAGCTGGATCGGCCCAGTCATCGGTTCCAGTTTTTAAAACTATGTTATATATATATATATATATATATATATAATATATATATATATATATATATATAATATATATGTTAAAAATTATAGAAAAAAGGAAATTAAAAAATAATAATAAAAAATATAACTAAAAAGGTTTAAAAGAAAAAAAATAAAAAAATACAATTTTTTTTTTGCAGCTGCAGCAAGTTGTTGCCAATGCGACTCAACAACCATGCCAGCCATCGAAAGCTACTACAACTGCCTCCGCTGCGATTGAAAGCTACTACAGCTGCCTCCGCTGCGACTCAAGCTACTATAGCTGCTGCCGTTAGCTTGCTTGGCTGTCACAGCCTTCCGCCACTTCCTTGCCTGCTGCCTTGCAATCAAGTGCCATACCTCTCTTTTCGTGTAGATCCATTAGTCTATCATTATTTTGAAATTCAATTTTTATATATCTTATTTTAGAAATGTTTGAATAAATTTTTGAGAGTGAATATTTTCAAGCTACCATTATCGTATAGCTGTTGCATTGTTGCTACCATACCATTTGTCGCTGTACTATGCGTTTCCATATGGAATTACAACCACTTACACTAAATTGACAACCCTTACAATAATTTTACATGCCATGCATTTCATTGGCAGGCTGTACTCTTAATTGACATCAAATTACATGTATCATTGTATAGTTTGTACCACTGCACATTGTGGACTGTACAGTTAATTAATTGAACATGCTATACATTTTTGGTATGAAAAACATACAATTGAAGTCCATCAATCAATTAATTTACAAATTTTGGAATTCTAAAGGGCATCTGTTTAACTGAGTCACACATTGCCAAACATTGCTTGAGGAAAGATTGCGACGGTTGAGGCTGTGAAATTCTAATGCAAGAGAGAATTTCTAGACATGATAATTACTTGTGACCATTTATATATATATTTTTCTTTTATCATTTACTTCATTCATTATGTCATCAAGCAATTATACCATTACAATGCACAAAAAGACACGAGACGCCGGAAATTAGGCCAGAGGCCAGGACAAAACCCACAAAGGGAAAGCCCATCAATCCTTTCCTTATACATTCTTCGTCAACAAGAGAAATCCAGTTCAAGCTAACCAGTGATCCAAGTGCCAAGTTAGCCCTCCAAACTTTGTCATGACTTGTCCCCAAAATAGTCAATCAATCTAACATGTCACAAAGATATAGGTTCCATAGAAGGCCTGCTTCATTAGAGGGAAAGATGTCACAGGAACTGTGTCAATACAGAGAAATATGTCCATAGGAACTCACATCATAGAGAGATATGTCACCATAGAAACTCGCATCATAGAGAGGTATGTTATCTTATAGAAACTCGCATCACAGAGTGCTATATCACCACAAAAACTCGCATCACAAAGATGTATGTCATCTCATAGAAACTCGCATCTCAGAGAGCTATATCACCGTAGAGACTTGCATCACAAAGAGGTATGTCATGTCATAAACCCGCATCATTAGGAGAGGAGCACGCATCATTAGAGAGCCTTAGATCCTTCGTGTATTTCAGACAATAGGAGCTTCAGATTTCATGTCACAGACCTGAGTTACTCTGCCACAAAAGACCACCGAATTAGTTGCCAAATGTTGGAGGATAGGTGCCAATATATAGTTGTTCCTTCATCTGAAAGGACATGTCTTTTGGGCAATCCGTATTATCTTCTTGGAGGGCTAACTTGGCAACTTGGAGGGACAAATGACATTTTTAAAATTCAAATTTTCTTCTTTTCACAAGGGTCACGAAGAACATGCCCTTTTATATTTTCTTCTAACCAAAATAAAGCATGAAGAACATGCTTGGCAATAATAATAATAATAATAATAATATATTTTTTAACATGAAATACATATTAATACAAGTACAATGACAATTACGAAGACTAAACCTAGTTACAATTTCAACACTTCCTCTTAACTAGGGAGGTATTCATAATGACTTATCGGGATATTCTCAGGTTGAGAACTTCTATAAGAAAGGATCCAGATTGATAAGCGTCAATGCTGATAACATCATTATTACCAACATTGTCAAAATACTAAGGCCTTGACAAGTAAGCTCTATCTCTCCAATAGATCAGAGCATAATGCTGGGAGGCATTTAATAGGACACCACTACCTCTCATGACACATACCCCACCTAGGTTCAGCAAGGTATGTCCTCATAGGACCATTTCCTAATCCCAAGGAAAAATTTGTCCATCAGACCATTCTCTACCAAGTCCATGTACTTGACTCTTACCACTATTAGTCCTGGTCACAGTACATGACTTAAGAATGTTCATCCAAGATGCTTATCCAATCCACCATCCCCTTATCTGTGTTCTTGCACTAGACTTATGGCGGTTAGTCCTAGCCGTAGTACATGACACATGGAGAACACAATGTCCATCCTCACTCCCTCTCAATCTTGGGAGAAGATAACTACAATCCGTTAGAAGTACCTATACTTCCTTTACATCAACTACTTGTTCATCTGCGAAGATCTTGTTTGTAGCTTCTCAGCTCCTATTTGCACCATGCTTTCGAATCATTAAGCGCTTCCATCTTTAATGAAAAGCAAGGTTCTTGACAATCTTTGTAGAGAATCATGATCAAATCCAACACATCGTCAAATTGTCCATCAAACATTTTATGGAGCCAAATTGCTTCACCACTAATTGTCCCTGTTATCACTCGGATTGTACAGGCACAATGACAACGCTCAGGACGGGAGCTGTCACTCTGATCCCCGCCCACTTTGTTTTAGCTGTCTCCCAACAACAGGCTATGGGGGGTAGTCCCTATGGAATGAAGTGAAGGAAAACAAGTTGAGAACCAACTTACTTTGGAGACATGGATGAGTGACCTAGCCACTTGGTTGAAATTAAGCAAGATTATCGATTAGATTAGATTTTCTATTATGAGACCAGCGCCTTATAGGAGTCACAAATTCTTGCTTCTTATAAATTGGAACCAAATGACCGGATGGACACTCGTTGCTTGAATGATTGACTAACCTATATGATATGCAAATCCTAGGACCTATGTGAGATGTAGTGATCTTTGTAAATTTTAGTTAAATGCTTAGTCTAAGTGTAACCTTCCCTTAACTATTTTGAAGGTGGGCTCCAAGGTAGGTTGTGGGAAGGAGGCCAACAGGAAGTAGGCTAGGGCCTGATTAACAATAACTTCTGTTAGGCTTCTATCACCTGATGCCTCCGGCGCTGTAAGGACTGTGGCTCTGACGACTCCAAGGTCACCGTGTTAACAACTGAAGAGTTGCTGAGGCCCCTCAAGCTAGATAAGAAGGGTTGTTCTATGTCTTTATCAACCCAGCTTATGCTAGGAGGTAAATTATTAATGCAATCTAAATCTAATATGCTTATGCAATAGATTATGGGTGAGATTATTTTGAGTTAAGATTACTTAAGTTATTTAAGTACTTATTGAGAATTTGTCTTAAGGCAAGAGTACTTAACGATGTTGTGATACAATCTTAAACAAGATATGTGTTAGGAGATACAAGTGTAAACTTCAACATTACTTCACAAGATACCAAGTAACTAAACTATCCACCAATGATTCTTAAGACAAGATATTATGCTAATTAACAAGATCAATGTCAGATTTTGAGTGCAAAGATAGACAAACTTTTAGGGCGAGATGAGATAAGTCAAATTCAAATTTATGACAGTGTATATCAGCAATAACACTTCATAAAATTCGGAACTTATCAATGTTATGACAACAATGCATAAACCACTTCAAATGATGAAACTTGCCCAACACATAAAACATAAAATTTCCAATTTGACCAACAATGTAACTTAGCTTTTTTAGCACACTTTATGACGATGTATTCAGTGATATTTCAGATCTGATTTTAAAATTACAACAGTGAACAATCATAGGTCAACAAAGCTAAAGATGCCAAAAATAGACGGTCAATATGCCCAAAAATAATAAATATGAACTATAACTCAAAATTTTCAATTTTTAGGGCTGTTAGGATATGTGATTCAAAAATTTCAGCGCTGATAAACTTATTACAACAGTAAATTAGTTACAGATCAGCAAGCTAAAAACACTGAATATGCTGCCCAAAATGTCTAATAATAGTAAGTTTTTGCCGGAAACTGAAAATTCAATTTTTTTAGTCCTTATCAAGTATATGCTTAAGAAATATTTGAGACTTGAATTTCACAATTATGCAGTAAATTCCAGCAAAGCTAAAATGTTAGATCTAAGTCAAATTAGAGATGTCCAAGTGGCCATGACTTGTGAAAATTTATATTTTGCAATTTTAATCGATTTTGATCAATTAAAATATGATTTTACTTTTTAGGGCTTAGACATTAATGATTTAACTGCCGTAATAAAATTGAAACAAAACAAGGGTTTAGAGGTGAAACCCTAGGCCCAAGGCCTTGAAGATCCCATCGTTGAAAATCATAAAAACTTTGGGATCACATTGCCACTTGCAACATTTGAATTTTGAGACCTTAAGCTTGCAAAACTGTGAAGTATTTAGCCTTAAAACTTTAGATTAGGGTTTCAGGTTAATTTAGGGCAAAAGTGACCAAGAAAATGGAGAACAAAGCCAAGGGAAGCGAATTTGCGGGGATAAAAGGGTTAGGATGGTAGATTGGGGCCCAAGAATGAAGAATATGGCCACAAGAGGCCAACGCTATGCCTAATAAGGTTAGCAATTGGAGGCCTAGGGCGAGGCCTAAGGCCTAAAGGCTAAGGAGAGGGAGCCGCAAGCCCTTAGAGGGCTGCGGCCTAAGGAGGAGAGATGAGGAGATTGAGAGGAGAGGGAGCGGAGGAGGAGGAGAAGGGGACGAAGGGCTGAGGAGGCCTCACGGAGGAGGACAAAGGGTTGAAAAGGGAGTCACAAGGCTTGTAGTGCCCGCGGCTAGGGTAAGGAAGGGAAGCTGTAGCCCCTAAGGGTCACGACTAACCCTGGGAGGGCTAGAAACCGAGATGCTGGAGGGAGAAACACTAATGCTGAGGCCTAGGAAGGAAAACCGGGGCTAGGAGCGCTGAAAAGCTTGAAACCCTTGCTCCAAAAATTTCATGGTTCCGGTCTTTGATTTTCCAAAAAAAATCTTTCGTGGAAACCCTGTAAAAATTCGAAGAGACTAGATCTTATCCTCAAAAGCCTAGATCTAGGTCTTCTTCCACTTGACTCCTTGATTTGCCTGCAAGAATAAAATTTACGACACCCAAACCCAAAATATATAGAAAATGAATCTAAAAACCCCAACCCAAATTAGAAAAATAATTTACAATTTAATTCACAAGAAATTATTTACAAAATATACATGGGTCTTTAAAATAGATTTTGAGAAAATATTTTTTATGATATTTTTTCCTTGAAAGAATGACTAAAACGCTTCAAAAAAATTAATGCTCACTATAGCCCAAGCGAAGATTCAATCCACCATATAAAAACTAAAGATCCAAGCAAAGTAACCCTTGTTCACAGTGTGTGAACTTGGAAACCAAGGATTGAGTACATGCACACACTATGTATTATCTCAAAATAGCAATGTAAAGCACCACATAGGATGCCCGTAGTCAATACATACTACAGATCAATGACAAGAACACCTCGAGTTGCACCCCAAAGTCTTTTATTATAGTACAAAAAATAGTTCCCAGCTGGACAATAGTTTGCAAAATGCTTCAGTAGCAATTCTAGCCAAAGATCAAGGTGACTAGAGATTCAACTGACTCTCTAATTTATAGATAAATCCTCCAAATGGAAAAATAATGGCTAGTTTCTTTGATCCTTGTCAAAATAATTTTGGCCGTTGATAAACACTTCAACATCTTTTAATCTTGGCCCTTGATTTTTTATTTTTGTGGAATTTTCGAATTTATCATTTAATTCCATTTTAATTAGCTCAAAACTAATTATTTTGAGCTAATTTCCTAAAAAATTTGACTTTGACTTAACCACCAAGGTCTAAGGGTCCAAATTTTCTTGAAAAATACAGTATTCCTTTGGTGGAGGACCTTTAAAAAATGACTTTTTTAAGACCCACGATTTTTTCCATATGGAGAATTTATTTTCCTAAGACAATTTAACTTTACTCTAATTAATTAATTTTCTGAGTTAGGATTTAATTTAATTTTGCTAGAAAAATTAATTAATTTACACATGAGGGGATTTAATTATTTTTCCAACCCTCTAATTCATATCTTTTTTCATTTACAAAACTCAGAGGGAATACACATTTGGATTAGACCCTCAAGATACATAACCCATGTGCGACTTAGTATGGTCTAGTAAACCAAGTGATTTGTAATAAAATAATTAAGCGAATTAACTTAAATTATTTCCAAACCACTTTTACATCAGACTCGAGTCTCGACTAAAACACTAGGACTCATCAAATAATTCAACAATAATTTCACCCTAGCTTTGGGGGTTTAAACTGGAGGGAAAAAACCCTTCTAATTAGCCGTCTTGAAAATACAAGTAATCAATGAGGTTAAAAAACCTCCTAGGATGGAATTCGTCATCAAATTATAAACTTACCTAAGTTGTTACATAGACTCAAGGTTTTTCTAAGATCATTTACAATATATACTTTGCAGAATGGGATGACCATGACACATGGACTGCTGATATGTGATTTGTTCCTTGTTGAAAAAAGTTGGTACTTCCACTTCCTTGGAACTTTGACAAATCCGATGTAACATTTGGCTCCATATGGGGATACGTTGCTTCCAAGAAGGAACGTGAGAATCCCTGAATCCTGTATCCAAGGAAACAAAATTCCATCAAATAGATATCCATTCAACATCAAAATCATCATGCATATATAGAAAATACCGCTGGAATAGAAAATATATTCTAACCAACTGAAATATAAAAGGCATAATATAAATGCGTGAAATAAACTATCTAACGACATGAAATAAAAAGGGAATAAGGTTAGAGATACTATACAAAAGATGCCCATGGCATCAGATATCATTGGTGAGAAACAATCTCGGGCATCTGTCCATTGACTGGTAGATCACTCGGCTGCTTTTGAGATGGCGCTTGTTGAAGTTTGACCCTCTTAGGTCAGTGTGACTGCTCATCACTGCATTGCATATCTCTGTCAATCTGAAACCACCTTCTTTTTCTGCTTGGCGGAGGGGATGGGTGGTGGAAAAAGTGACATATCTTTGATTCAAAATGAGGCGAATGTTCCTGTGGCACAACCTGTTCACCATTTTCCAACTTCTTTGAAACTTCTACGTGGTATCTTCTCTCTACTTCTCTGTACAACCTGATCATGCCACTTGCTGCTGTTGGAATAGTGGCATAAGATAAATCCATCTGAATGCATCCACCTAAATCAACTACAAACTGCTGGGAGAGAAGCATCCCCCATAGATCTGGGGCATCAATGACCGCAATATCCATGGTGACGATCTTGTATGGATAATCTGCTAAGGCAACTTGTAAATCTTTGACCACACCAAGGACTTCAACCTTTCTAGAGTCCATTGCACAAATGTTATGATATGGTCTAGAAATTCTTAAGTTCAATTGCTCCATGACTTTCTTGGTCATATTATTCTTCGATGCACTAGAATCTAGCATGCAATTATGAAGCAATCTGTCATTTATGTCCGAAGTAAGAAGGAATGGCTCATGGTTTTCATTAGTCATATAACAATTAATGTCCTTCAATTTAATTTCTTCGTCTTGATGATTAATTCCGTCATCCTTTTGTTGAAGCATACCCAATGCCCTGAAGAAAGATGCCCTTTGAGATGGAATCTTTAAAAGTTCAAGTATAGGGACAAAGATCTTAATATTATTTATCCATGCGGCCTAATCCATGTTCAAACCAGATTTGTATCTTTCGGTGGGAATCTGCTTTTTTTGACTTTGACCTTTACCCTTCCTTTCATATGTGTAGACCTTACTTTTTGCAAGTTCTAGAACTTGTTCCTGAGTTGGTTTATCACCATATGCCTGAGTGATGGGGTCCTTTTCTTCATTGAAAGTGTTTACTGCAAAGGTTGAAGAAATCATATTAGCACATGGGATTTCACTTGATTCACCTTGACTTGCATTATTACTTTGTTGATATCTACTTTCTTCTAAGATCCTTCTAGCAAAAGCACATGTACTTTCTTCATGAAAACAGTCACAAGGTCTGTAGAAAGGAATAGACTCATCAACTATGTTGGCAGACTCAAGCGGTGTAGGAGGCCTTTGATCATTTGAGGAATTCCTTTTTGACCACTGATTGTTATTGTTTCGTCTGTTATTATTATTGTTTCGGGGAGACATACTTTGTGTTTGCATCTTGGTATTCCTTTCCATCTATATTAACTGGTTATGCATGTCACTTATCTGCTTAGCATGTTTAATTTCCGAATCCCTAACCAGTTTGGTTAATTCTTTGACCGTTTTTGACTCTTCTCTGATTTTGATTGGAACTCCTTCGTAACCAGGGATCTTAGATTTACCTGAAGCCTTTTTATCCTTTTCCAGCTCTTCAACTGTGTTTTGGGCAACAACTAAAGTGGTAGGGTGAGCCCACCTTATCTCATATTGAACTTCTACATGGTAAGCCTCACAATATGTTTCCAAGACAGTTTTGTCAGGAGGCTTGTAATCCTGAGTCATGTCCCTTAGAAATTTGTTGAACCTCTGGTTAAATTCTACCACCGTTTCATTTTCTTTCTTCTTGATGGTATTGAATTCTTTTACCAAGTACTTCCCTTCCCTCTTATCCCCGTATTTGTCTCGAAAAGCATTAAGGAGGGTCCTTAGAGAATTGAGAGCATTATCAGCCTTGTCATGAAACCAGTCAATTGCATTATCCTCCAATGATAAGACAAATAGTTTCATCTTAACATCTTCATAATTATAGTCTGTAGGATGAGCATATCTATGGAGGAACGAAGTAAACTTCTTTATATGTTCTTCAACGTTGATAGCATTATTCCCCTCAAAGATTGGCAATCTGTTCATAGTTGACTCATTTGGCAAATTGTGTGGATACTCGTGGATGTTGGTGAAATTGCAAGGACCATAGTAGTCACCCATGATGTTTTGATTCAGAGGATTGATGAAAAGAAAATGGAGATCAAGGAGAGCTTCCTGTTTGAGAAAATTTAAACGATCTCTAGAGTGTAACTTGTTTAACTGAGCTCTTAGATCCTTGTTAGGATCGAGAGTGGGGTTAACCAGGCTACCAGGATTCCTTCTAGAGTACGTTCTAGTGAATGGATGAGTAAGTGGAGTTGCAACCCAAACCAGAAACCAACCTAAATAACCAGGTGGTAAATGTGAGAATGAACAAGATGAAAATATTAGTGACATAAAAAATGATGAGTTGATGAGAGATAGGTGCCAAAAAATTATGTGGCATTGATGAGACAATGAATGAAGAATGAAAGATCACAAGATAATGTGATGAAGGAGGATGTCGTTGAAACATTGAGAACAATTTAAACTTATCCCTGACAATGACACCACAAAATGTAGTGCTGCTTGACGGGCTAAATGGAATAATGAGAGATCAATAATGAGAATGTCATTACCCCGACAACAAGACAAACTCATCCATGACAACAACACCAAAAAATGTTGTCGTCTGGATTGTACAGACACCATGACAATGCTCAAGACGGAGGTTGTCACTCTGATCCCCGCCCACTCCGTTCTAGCTATCTCCCAACAACAGGCTATGGGGGGTAGTCCCTATGGAATGAAGTGAAGGAAAACAAGTTGAGAACCAACTTACTTGGGAGACACGAATGAGTGGCTTAGCCCTTTGGTTGAAATTAAGCAAGATTATTGATTAGATTATATTTTCTATTATGAGACCAGTGCCTTAATGAAGTTACAAATTCTTGCTTCTTATAAATTGGAACCAAATGACCGGATGGAAACCCACTACTTGAATGATTCACTAACCTAGATGATATGTAAATCCTAGGACCTATGTGAGATGTAGTGATCTTGGTAAATTTTAGTTAAATGCCTAGTCTAAGTGTAACCTTCCCTTAACTATTTTGAAGCTGTGCTCCAAGGTAGGTTGTGGGAAGGAGGCCAACCGGAAGTAGGCTAGGGCCTGATTAATGATACCTTTTGTTAGGCTCATATCACTCAATGCCTTAGGCGCTGCAGAGATTGTGGCTTTGACGACTGCAAGGTCACTGTGTTTACCACTGAAGAGTTGCCGAGGTCCCTCAAGCTAGATAAGAAGGGTTGTCCTATGTCTCTATCAACGCAACTTATTCTAGAAAGTAAATTATTAATGCAATCTAAATCTAATATGCTTATGCAATAGATTATGGGTGAGATTATCTTGAGTTAAGATTGCTTAAGTTATTTAAGTACTTATTAAGAATTTGTCTTAAGGCAAGAGTACTTAACAATGTTGTGATACAATCTTAAACAAGATAAATGTTAGGAGATAGAAGTGTAAACTTCAACAATACTTCACAAGATACCAATTACCTAATTTATCCACCAATGATTATTAAGACAAGATATTATGCCAATTAACAAGATCAATGTCAGATTTTGAGTGCATGGATAGACAACCTTTTAGGGCAAGATGAGATAAGTCAAATTCAGATTTATGACAGTTTATATCAGCAATAATACTTCAAAAAATTCATAGCTTATCAATATTATGACAACAATGCATAAACCACTTCAAATGATGAAACTTACCCAACACATAAAACATAAAATTTCCAATTTGAACAATCACAGGTCAACAAGCTAAAGATGCCAAAAATAGATGGTTAATATGCCCAAAAATAGTAAAAATGCACTATAACTCAAAATTCTCAATTTTTAGGGTTTTTAAAATATGTGATGCAGAAATTTCAAAACTGATAAACTTATTACAGCAGTAAATTAGTCACAGATCAACAAGCTAAAAATATTGAATATGCTGTCCAAAATGTCTAAAAATAATAAGTTTTTGCCAAAAACTAAAATTTCAATTTTTTTTAGTGTTTATCAAGTACAATTCAGAAAATTAATAGCTTATCAATATTATGACAACAATGCATAAACCACTTCAAATGATGAAACTTGCCCAATGCATAAAACATAAAATTTCCAATTTGACCAACAATGTAAATTAACTTCTTTAGCACACTTTATGACGGTGTATTTAGTGACATTTCAGATCTGATTTTAAAATTACAGCAGTGAACAATCAAAGGTCAACAAGCTAAAGATGCCAAAAATAGATGGTTAGTAAAAATGCACTACAACTCAAAATTCTGAATTTTTAGGGCGTTTAGGATATGGGATTCAAAAATTTCAGAACTGATAAACTTAGTACAACAGTAAATTAGTCACAGATTAGCAAGCTAAAAACACTGAATATGGTGCCCAAAATGTCTAAAAATAATAAGTTTTTGCCGGAAACTGTTTTTTTTTAGTCTATCATGTACATGCTTAAGAAATATTTCAGAATTGAATTTCATAGTTATGCAGTAAATTCCAGCAAAGCTAAAATGTTAGATCTAGGTCAAATTAGAGATGCCCAAGTGGCCAAAACTTGTGAAAATTTAGATTTTGCAATTTTAATCGATTTTGACCAATTAAAATATGATTTTAGGGTTTAGATATTAATGATTTAACTGCTGTAATAAAACTGAAACAAAACAAGGGTTTAGAGGTCAAACCCTAGGCCGATGGCTTTGAAGATTCACTGTTGAAAATCGTTGAAACTTAGGGATTACGTTGTTGCTTGCAAAATATGAATTTTGAGACTGTAAGCCTGCAAAACTACCAAGTATTTAGCCTTAAAACTTCAGATTAGGGTTAGGTCAATTTAGGGCAAAAGAGGCCAAGAAAATGGAGAACTAGGCCAATGGAAGCGAATTTGCGGGGATAAAAGGGCTAGGATGGTAGATTAGGGCGCAAGGATGAAGAATATGGCCACAAGAGGCCAATGCTATGCCTAATAAGGCTAACGTTGGGGATGAGGAGGGTTTGGAGGCCTAGGGCAAGGCCTAAAGGCTAAGGAGAGGGAGCCACAAGCTCTTGGAGGGTTGCGGCCTAAGGAGGAGAGGTGAGGAGGCCGAGAGGAGAGGGAGCGGAGGAGGAGAAGGGCGCAGAGGATTGAGGAGGACACAGGGCCGAAAAGGGAGCTGCAAGGCTTCTAGGGCTTGTGGCTAGGGTAAGGAAGGGAAGGCGCAACCCCTAAGGGTCACGACTAGCCCTCGAAGGGCTAGAAACCAAGATGTTGGAGGGAGAAAGGCTGACGTTGAGGTCTAGGAAGGAAAAATCGGGGCTAGGAGCTTTGAAAAGCTTGAAACCCTTGATCCAAAATTTTTATGCTTTAGCTCTTTGATTTTTTGAAAAAACCTTCCGTGGAAACCTTGCAAAATTTCCAAGAGACTAGATCTTACCCTCAAGGGCCTAGATTTAGCTCTTCTTCCACTTGACTCCTTGATCTAACCTACAAGAATAAAATTTACAACACTCAAACCCCAAATATATACAAAATGAATCTGAAAACCCCAACCCAAGTTAGAAAAACAATTTAATTTACAAAATTTATTTACAAAATATACATGGGATTTTAAAATAGATTTTCAGAAAATATTTTTTATGATATTTTTTACTTGAAAGAATAACTAAAATGCTTCAAAAAAATTAATGCTCACTATAGCCCAAGCGAAGATTCAATCCACCATATAAAAACTAGAAATCCAAGCAAAGTAACCTTGCCCACAATCTATGAACTTGGAGACCAAGGATTGGGTACTTGCACACACTATGTATTATCACAAAATAAAAATATAAAACACCACATAGGAAGCTCGTAGTTAATACATACCACAGAGCAATGACAAGAACACCTCGAGTTGCACCCCAAAGTCTTTTATTATAGTAGAACACCACATAGGAAGCTCGTAGTTAATACATACCACAGATCAATGACAAAAACACCTCGAATTGCACCCCAAAGTCTTTTATTATAGTAGAAAAAATAGTTCCTAGCGGGACAATAGTTTACAAAATGCTTCAGCAACAATTCGAACCAGAGATCAAGATGACTAAAGATTCCACTGATTCTCTGATTTATAGATAAATCCTCCAAATGGAAAAATAACGGCCAGTTTCTTTGATCTTTGTCAAAATGATCTTGGCTCTTGATAAACACTTTAAGATTTTTTACTCTTGGCCCTTGATTTTTTATTTTTATTTTTTTATTTTTGAGGAATTTTCGAATTTATCATTTAATTCCATTTTAACTAGCTCAAAATTAATTATTTTGGGCTAATTTCCTTAAAAATTTGACTTTGATTTAACCACCAAAGTTCCAAGGGTCCAAATTTTCTTGAAAAATATAATATTTCCTTGGTGAAGGACTTTTAAAAAATGACTCTTTTAAGACACAAATTTTTCCATCTGGAGAATTTATTTTCCTAAGACAATTTAACTTGACTCTAATTAATTAATTTTCTAGGTTAGGATTTAATTTTAATTTTCCAGAAAAATTAATTAATTTACATATGAGGGGATTTAATTATTTTTCCAACCCTCTAATACATATGATTTTTCATTTACAAGACTCAAAGAGGGAATACACATTTGGCTTAGATCTTCAAGACACATAACCCATGTGCGACTCAATATGATCTAGTAAACCAAGTCATTTGTAATAAAATAATTAAGTGAATTAGCTTAAATTATTCCCAAACCACTTTTAGATTAGACTTGACTAAAACACTAAGACTCACGAAATAATTTCACAATAAATTTCACCCTAGCTTTTGGGGTTTAAGCTGGAGGGAAAAAACTCTTCTGATTAGCCGTGTTGAAAAACACAAGTAATCAGTGAGGTTAAAAAACCTCCTAGGATGGAATTCGTCATCAAATTATAAGCTTACCTAGGTTGTTACATAGACTCAAGGTTTTACTAAGATCATTTACAATATATAATTTGCAAAATGGGATGACCATGACACATGGACTGTTGATATGTGATCCGATCCTTGTTGAAAACAGTTGGTACTTCCACTTTCTTGGAAATTTGACAAATCCGATGCAACAGTACCAACTACCACATCTTCTGTGTTTTCAGTGCAATAGAATTCTGATTCATACTCTTCTAGGGAACCATACCAGATCCCAACCATTAGTAGTATCTCTACTCATCATTAGCACTGCTAATGCGAACGATGTATCCTAAAAGCCCAAGTTGTGTAAGATTTTTCATGTCAACTTCTGCTTCCATCTCCCTCTGAAGTCAATACTACTTCCTTTGGCTCATGAATCCTTCTTTCTCAAAGTACGAGGTATTCTTTAATCATGAGGCTTCCTCAAAATCTGGGATAACTCTTTTAACTAAGTTAATCGTCTCTTGCTATCATGCTATCATTTGGTGCATGTATACTTCAAAGTGTTTTCTCGTTCTGCATTTATGTCTTTTATGATTCAAGAAAGTCTTCGTGCTTTGTCACATTCTTCCAATTCTTTCATTTGTTGGCAACTTTAATCATTGGCCTACAAACTCCATTAGAAGACTATGAAAGAACAAATATCATTAAGCAATGTGCATAGACAAAATAACAATAGTAGTAACTAAAGAAAGGAGATGTAGAGGACTTACCTTATTGAGTAAAGTCAACTCCCTCTTAATATTGGACCTTCTTCACCAACCTTGTCCTTACATCAGCATGATGTTAGCTAGGTCTTCTTCTTTCAACGAAAACAATTAGTTGTAGGGTTTTCTAATTGAAACCTTTGCTAGGGTTTACAAATCATAGATGCTTCAATATCCAAATTCTACAAGATCTACCATACTTCAGATTTGCAAATTCTACATGTATTCAATTGTGTTAGCTACAAAACCTAGAAATGCTATTTCTATATATGAGATGAAGTTCATTTCATTCTTTGATTACAAGACCTAGATTTCATGAGAAAGGTTTTAAATGCTTATGAGAGCAGTACCTAACATATTGATTATGTCTTTGTCCTCAAGAGAGGACATAACTTTTTATACAATATGTTAGCTTACATTTCATGTTATTTTCTAGACGTGATCCCTATGTACCCTAGAGATATTTCATGCAAAATGATTACAGATTCCTTAGATTATGTCTAAATTTTGAGATAGGAAAGATAAATGATTATATGTACCTCTTCAACCTTACTTGTTCAATCCTTCAGTCCTTCAAATTTCGGCCATATAACCTTGTCCTATAGCAACACTCTTTACGGCCCATCATACCTTCATTGTTCCTTGAGGCTATCTATGTCTTTAATCTGCAACCATATAAGCCTCTTGGTCCTTTCGTAGCGATCAACCAGGACTCTCAGTCCTTCTTCTACAGTAGAGATATCACAACCCTTTTTATGATACCAAACAAAGATACTGTTAGGCCTATTCTAGGCCTTTTCTTTAGCAAGAACTTGGCTGCGAAACCATAGGAAAAATCTCCTCATAAAATCGGCTGCTGCAACATTTCGATTGTTCCTTCATAAGCTCAGCTAGAACAAAGAAGAGAATTTGAATCTTCCTTTGATCTGCTTCTAAACTAGATTTGTATGTATTAGAATAATTCTAATTTAGTTTAATGCTCATTCTTCTAGTTGTTGCTATTTTCCTTTCTTTAGCAGTTTCTTAGTTGAAACTGAATCTTACATAGAAACTTGATGTTTCTATCTTTGTAAATATCTCTGTATTATTATTGAGTATTGAGCTCAATCAATTCATTGAATTCATTTGGAAATCCATATGCGTGTTTCGCACTGTTTTATGGTATCAGAGCCAGAATCCTAAATCTCGTGAGTTCTTTCTCTCAATCCCTTCTAAGGTCGAGCCTTCTGTAAGCCAGATAGCCTTCACTGAGTCTTAGCTTCGGCTCTGCTCATTGTGATAAAAGCTTACAGTCGTCTATCTCGATACAGAAGTGGATTCTGGATTTTGTGGAATTACGAGGACCAAGGGTTCTTTGTTTGTGTGAATTCCAGGTTTTTTGTGGAGCAGATCTCAGTTGTTGGTGTTAATCTCAGGAGATTACGTGTGAAAGTTTTTTGTTTGGGACGCTTGATCACTAAGGTACACACATACAACAATTTTTGTTGATTCAGCAGACTCGGAAGGAAAACTTCAGTACACGGCATCCACACCAGGACGTGTCAAAACCCTGACCTTCGGGGACCAGATACCGTGGCTCATCGCACTCGCCTTCTTCTTCGCCCGTGGCTTCATCAAAACGGGGCTCGGCAACCGCGTTGCCTACCAGGTCGTGGCTCTGTTCGGGAGCTCGTAGATGAGGTTAGGATACAGCCTGGTGTTCAGCGAAAGCGCTCCTCGCTCCAGCGATCCCCTCTGTCTCCGCCCGAGCTGGAGGCATCTTTTTTCCGCCTGTGAAGTCTCTCTGCGTGGCCTGCGGAAGCAACGTCGGCGACGGGACAGAGCGACGTCTAGGATCGTGGCTCATGCTCACCTGCTTCCAGACGTGCCACCACAGTCGCACGGGCTCGGTCTATCGCACAGTCACCGCGTTTTTTTTTTTTTTGGTTTTGACCAGCGTGAACGTGTTAAGGCTCGGTCTATCGCACAGTCAGCACAGTCGCACAAATGCATGGGCTCGGTCCACTGTCCACAGTCAGCACAGTCGCACGACCATTCCAGTTCTCTTCACGTAAATCGTGCCACAGTTTTGTTACAGTCAGAACGTTTACAGTGATCCGTAACACCGTGTTTTTGTTTTTTTAAACCAGCGTGAACGTCACAACAGTCGCACGACAATCTCTTCACGCAAATCGTGGCACAGTTTTGTTGCAGTCAGAGTGTTTACATATCAGTGATCTGTAATTTTTTTTAGTGATCCGTGACTATGAAAATATACAGCGGATAGATATTTTTTTGCGACATTTCTCTCAGCTGTTTTTTTAACTGATTTATTGGCCGAGTCATCTCTGCATGCAAGAAGGGTATGTTTCTATGCTCTAGTGCCGAATAAATATTGCTGGTATATTTCTGATCAGATTAATAGATCAGCTACAACCATTCTGGGACCATATTCCTGAGTTAGTACAGCTGTAAGATTTTGTCCGAATTAGTCAAATTTTCCCTTTATCTTCTTGAGAAACAAACAGATGGCTTCACTAACCAATCTAATGCTGGAAGGTAGTCAACGCTTCAATGGCACAAACTACAACATCTGGAGACAGAGAATGCTAACCATTTTTGAATATAGGCGTCTTGACCAGCTCGTTCTCAAAAAGGAGCTCCGTCCTGGTACAGCTGGCACTGATCAAGACAAGTTTGATGATCGAAATCGAGAGGCAGTTATGCTCCTCAAGCTCTCTGTCGCTGATGATCAGTTACCATAGATTCCTTCTGGCAAGACAGCTGCTGAGATCTGGCAACAATTGAAGGAACTTCACGAGACATCCGACAAGAGCAGAGCTTTCTTTCTCAAAAATCAATTGTTCTCCATCATGATGGACGAACATATGTCTTTACAGGAACATCTCAACAAGATTAAAGACATTCAAGATTAGCTCGAAGCCATTGGTCGCACCATGGAGGAAGAAGATCTGGTGGTCATCACTCTAAAAAGTCTACCACAATCTTATGAGCACTTCATAGAAACTCTAAACATTACTGCCACTAATGTTGATCTAAAGTTTCCAGAGTTATGCACCAAACTCATGCAGCAGGTTTTCCAACAGTTTGGTAGTGGTGCAGCATCAGCCTCCTCAGAAAATGCCTTTGCTGCCAAATATCAGTCATCTTAGTCCTTTCAGCAAAAAGGTTCTTCTTAGTCTTTTGATCTTGCTAGGAAGAAAACTGTGCAGTGTAACTACTGTCACAAATTTGGCCACATGAAGAAAGATTGCCGACAGAGAATTGCTTCAGAACAGAAGAAACAGGGAGGGCTTCATCAGACAACAAATGTTGCAAAACATTCCGAGCAGACAGATTCTGCCTTTTACGCTTTTATGGCTAAAAGGTCTTCCGATCATATTCCATCATCTGCCTGGTACATTGACTCTGGTGCATCACGCCATTTCTCTCACAGGCGTGACTGGTTTATTGACTTCTCACCTTTCAGTGATTCCATGGTATTTGGAGGAGGTGAAAAATACACAGTAGATGGCAGAGGTACAGTTCAAATTCAGTGTGGTGGACGCACACTTATCTTCCTGAATGTATACTATGTTCCTGGGATGGAAATTAATCTGCTGTCTGTCAGTCAGATTATGAGGAGCTCCCCTCAGCTTGATGTAGTATTCAGTGTGCACAAATGCTCTATTATCGACAGGGAGACTAGTCTTACAGTTGCTGTTGGCCTAGAAGATCATGGTCTATACAGGCTTCTTGACACTAGTAATTTTCCAGAAGTGGCTCTAGCAGCTCGTGCTTCTCCCATCAACACTCTATGGCATCAGCAATATGGGCACCTAAACATGCAGTATCTCTCTCAGCTCTCTCGGGAAGGACTTGTGTCAGGATAACCTGATATTCAGACTCAGCAGTTGGGCATATGCGGCGCGTGTCAAGCTGGAAAACAACATCGGCCTTCATTCACGAATGGAGAATCCTGGCGCACATCTAAGGTACTCCAGCTACTTCATGTTGATATTTGTGGTCCCATGAAAACATCTTCTATCACTACCTGCAAATATTTTTTGCTTATTGTAGATGATTTCAGTAGAAAGATGTGGGTATATTTTCTAAAAAATAAATCTGATGCATTTAGTATATTTCAGAAGTTTAAAACCCTAGTTGAAAAAGAGTCTAGCTGTGATATCATGACTCTTAGGACAGATAACGGGGGGGAATTTTGTTCTTTATTTTTTCCAACTTCTGTGATACTCATGGCATAAAACGCCAGTTCACTACACCTTACACCCCTCAGCAGAACAATGTTGTTGAACGCCGCAACCGCACGGTTGTTGAAATGGCTCGCTCCATGTTACAGCACAAGAATGTTCCCAACAAATTCTGGGCTGAAGCAGTCTTTACTGCTGTCTATCTTCTTAACAGATCACCCACTCAGGCTGTTAAAGGGAAAACTCCCGAAGAGGTGTGGTCTGGTCGTAAGCCTAAGATCAGTCACCTCAAAGTATTCGGCTCAATTGCATATGTTTGGATTCCAGCTGCTAAGCGCTCCAAGTTGGATTCCAAAAGCCAGAAACTCATGATGACAGGGTACAGTGATCACCACAAGGCCTATAGACTAATAGATATTGACACTGGTCGTCTTAGCTTCAGTCGGGATGTGGTATTTGATGAAGACAGAGGATTCTTTCAGTCTTCTTCCTCTGAGCAGTGTTCTACAAATCAGCCTCACAGTGTTCTTCTTCCGGTAGGTCCACCTGATGGGAGGGATGATGCAGTATCAATGTTTGATAATACACTGCCTGAGCTTCCTCTGGAAAATAACACTTCTCTTGCTGCTCCTATTGCTCTTGACCCCTCTTCTTCTCCTCCTAATGTTAGTTCTTCTACTCTTCGACCAAAATGGTGGGCTACAACCATTGGTGATCTTCGGGATGATGAACTTCTTGAAGGACGCACTTCTAGACATAAGAGCACACAACAGTCTACAGTAAATTTTGCACTTATGGCTAATATACACAATATCTTTGAGCCTCAAACTTACTCAGAGGCTAAGGGTACACCTGAATGGGAACAGGCTATGGGCGCTGAATTTCAGAGTCTTCAGAAAAATCATACATGGACCCTTTCTGATCTTCCTGAAGGAAAAAAGCCCATTAGCTGCAAATGGATATATAAAGTGAAGTACAAAGCCAATGGAACTCTAGACAAGTATAAATCTCGTCTTGTGGCTCGAGGATTCTCACAGAAGGAAGGCATTGACTATGAGGAGACTTTTGCTCCTACAGCCAAAATGAGTACCATACGGCTTGTCCTTGCTCTAGCAGCTCAGTTTAAATGGAAAGTTCATCAGATTGATGTAAAAAGTGCTTTCCTAAATGGTGACTTACAGGAAGAAGTCTACATGACACAACCTCCAGGATTTAAGATTGCCGGTCAAGAACAGAAAGTGTGTAGATTACCTAAAGCTCTCTATGGATTGAACAAGCTCCTCGAGCTTGGTACACAAAAATTGATCAGTACCTGACAGATCATGGCTTTCAGCGGAGCCCATCTGATGCAAACCTATATATCAAGCATACTGGTGATGATATACTGTTTGTGGTTGTCTATGTAGATGACCTTATCATTACTGGCAACTCTGCACATTTGATCCATGGGATCAAACAAGACTTATGCAGAACTTTTGATATGACAGACTTGGGTCTTCTTCACTACTGTCTAGGGGTTGAAGTTTGGCAGACTGAGAATCACATCTTTCTCTCTCAGTCCAAGTATGCCAAAAATCTTGTGGACAGGTTCAAAATGCAGGAATGCAAACCAGTTACGACTCCTATGGAACCAGGGCTCAAACTTTCAGCTCAGTCATCATCTCTTCCTGTAGATGACACTTTATTCAGGCAATTAGTGGGTAGTCTCATCTATCTTACTGCCACCAGACCAGACATCAGTTTTGCAGTGAGCTACATTTCCCGCTTCATGTCCGCTCCTAAAGCTGATCATTGGATAGCAGCAAAGCGTGTGCTACGATATGTGCGTGGCACTTCTGATTATGGACTTCTATACACTCGCACTTCCGATCCTATACTCAGTGGTTACACAGACTCTGACTGGGCCGGTTCGGTTGATGATCGTAAATCTACAGCTGGGTATGTATTTAATCTAGGATCTGGTGCTGTCACCTGGACTAGTAAGAAGCAGCGAGCCGTGGATCTCTCCTCAACAGAAGCAGAGTATCGAGGAGCAGTTAAGGCATCTTGTGAAGCAGTTTGGCTTCGACGTATGCTTGCAGATATGCATGCTTCCCAGACAGGTCCTACTTCCTTGTTTTGTTCTAATCCAAGTTATGACCATATTAATTTTCATCTATAATTGGGCGAGGTACTAAGCACATTTATTTTAATTGAACTCTTTTTCTACTTATATCATGTGTGTTCATGTAACTTTATTGTAGGAAATTATAAATATATGTAAAGGAAGATAACTGGAATCTTCAAGCATAAAGAAAACTTGCTTCTAATTGAGTAGAGTTTGTAGATATGGGTGAAACAAAACAAAAGAGTTTGTAGATATGGGTGAAAATACAAGTTATGACCATATTAGTTTTCATCTATAATTGGGAGGGGTACTAAGCACAATTATAGGAAATATAATTGGGAGGGGTACTAAGCACAATTATAGGAAATATGTGTAAAGGAAGGTAACTAGAATCCTAAAGCATAAACAAAACTTGCTTCTAAACGAGTAGAGTTCGTAGATATGGATGAAACAAAACAAAAGTTTCAATCCAAGTTATGACCATACTTGTTTTCATCTATAATTGGGAGGGGTACTAAGCACTTTGTGCTATTGAAGGGTGTGGGTTTTTTATGTATGTATTTCAATCTCAACATTTTTATTAAAACACAATTGGGAGGGGTACTAAGCACTTTGTTAAAACACAATTGGGAGGGGTTTTAAGCACTTTGTGCTATTGAAGGGTGTGGGGTTTTTATGTATGTATTTCAATCTCAACATTTTTATTAAAACACAACACATTTGGCCTTTTAGCTAGATAATGTCTACAACTTTCTATATGGTTTCTTTATGTTTTTATGAAGGATCCAAAGCATCATGGACTTCTTCCATCTTTCTATCATAGAGGAATGTACGTTTAACAAGAACTTACCACAGAAGCGATATAATGAACATCAAAAAATTGGATCCTAGAAGGCTAGGAAAGAGTGCATCCAACTTTGGTATGTGTTGGGTTTATGGAGGGGGTCTGACTTCAAAAAATTGGCTCCTAAAAGGCTAGGAAAGAGCGCATCCAACTTTGGTATGTGTTGGGTTTATTGAGGGGGTCTGACTTCCTCACTCTAACAACTCCCTTTAGATCTTAATCTACATATATTTTTCTGTCATTTATTCAATCAACTCCCTTAAAATCGAAAGTCATTCTTAAGGAAAAAATCAAAAGTCATTCTTAAAGTACATCTACTGAAGTCTGAACTTTGAATCAAAGACAGAAAAAGTTACAATGGCGGTAAGGGCATTATCCGGTGGCAATTACAGATTTTATGGTACTTCATTTTTTTAAAATTAAAATTAAAATTAAAATTTAATTACATTTATCAGAGGCCAGACACATGATGGGTAGTTTTGACTTGTTTACAGAATGATCTCGTTGACAGGTGGTTGGTTTCCAAGGAAAAGGGCAAATACTCTGCTTTAATTAGTGAAACCATTTGATCTCTTTCACTCAATAAACACCGCAGCTCACTTTACTAAAAAACATTATCACACAGACTAGCCCTGCCCTATTCCAATGCGACAGAAATCGGAAGTCTGCATAATATTTTAAATATGTATTACGCCATTCTGCCAAACTAGCTAGAAACTGCTCACCTTATCTCAAACTCAAATAGTATCGTATGCCGTTCACAAACCAGGCAAACATCCAACTAGCAATTACCTGACATTTAGCGAGAGATTGTGCAAGATCACGAGGATTTCACTTTCAAGGAGTCGTGTGGCAGTTTTAACAACAGGCATAGGTTATGGGAGCAAATCGTTTTAACAAGTTTCTAAATTTTCCTGAGTACAGTGGAGTCCCGCCATTATTTCCTTGTTTTTGCTTAACCAATTCCGAAAGAAATGATCTATAAATTCCTCCTGTTTCATATGGGACACTTAAAAATTGTCTAGGAGGTATCAAATCTTCATTTGCATCAAACTGGCCTTCCCAAGAACTCCTAGAGGATGATGCCGGAGTCCACTTTCAAAGCTGGAAGAGATTTCGCCTCTAGAGGAAATGAAATGTAGGAGCCAGTTCCAGTGGTGAATGCAGGAAAAGGCTCTTTGAACCATAACGGCTTTTTGTCTGCAGTGCTCTCTGCATCAGTGAGATTTATTAGGCACTCAAAGAGACATCACTGAGATGTATTAGTTACTCAAAGAGAAACCAGGGTTGTAGTAGACAAGGAGTCTTGGCTACTGGAGCAGTTCAAAGCGGGTATGAGCAAAATGCCATATCAAAGTCTCAGATATGAGTGAGCAAGAGTGGGCTTTGTTTATTGATACTTAAGAAGCTGTTAACGGATGCTTTTCCTTCAAGGGAAATCACAAGTTTATATCAAAGACAGAGGCTTGGTATTTCATGCCAAATTTTATTTCTTTACTGATGGAGAGTTTTTGGAACCGTTTAGTAGTTTCTTGCATCCTTCTTGTAGTGGACACTATTGGTATATTTTGTGGCCAAAATAACTTGCAAATATACACTATTTGTATATTTTGTAGCCAAAATAACTTGCAAACATACTAATGCCTACTAATATCGGAGCCATTTAATTTTGGCTTGTTGAAAATATTTCGGTTGACTTAAAACTTTCAAAACATGATAATTGAGGTGCATATTAATTTGGCTTCTGGAAATCCATTTAATTCCGGCTTGTAAATATTTCAGTTGACTAAGATGGTTATTCCATGTATATTAATCTTGCTTTTTGACAGTCATTTAATTTTGGCTTGTAAAGAATCATACTATTCAGACTAAAAAAGGAGATGGCCATTTATATTTTGGCTACTAATCCATTTAATTCTGGCTTGTAAATATTTCAGTTGACTGAGACGGTCATTGCATGTATATTAATCTGGCTTTTTTGACAGTCATTTAATTCTGGCTTGTAATAAATCATACTATTCAGACAAAAAAAGAGATGGCCATTTATATTTTGGCTACTAAATATTTTAGTTGACTTAAAACATGTAATAATTGAGGTGAATAGATGGTCATTGCATATTAATATGTGTGCTAATTTTCAAAACATGATAATTGAGGTGCATATTAATCTGGCTTCTTGAAATCCATTTAATTCTGGCTTGTAAATATTTTAGTTGACTAAGATGGTCATGGCATATTAATCAATCTGGTTTCTTGAAATCCATTTAATTCTGGCTTGTACATATTTCAGTTGACTAAGATGGTTATTGCATATTAATCTGGCTTTTTTACATGTTTCAGTTGACTAAGATGGTCATTGCGTATTAATCTGGCTTTTTGAGAGCCATGTAATTCTGTAAAGCCATTTAATTCTGGCTTGTATGTTTTGGTTTGTAAATGTAAAAATCATACTATTAAGACTAAAAAATTGAAGACAGATGGCCATTTATATTCTGGTTGGAGAATATTTTAGTTGACTTATTTGTAATAATTGAGGTGAATATTTGTAAGATGGTAATTGCATATTAATAGGGGCTTTAATTGCGGTAATAATTGAGGTGAATATTTGTAAGATGGTCATTGCTAATGGATGGGTGCTAACTGCTGTAATAATTGAGGTGAATATTTGTAAGATGGTCATTGCTAATGGATGGGTGCTAACAGCTGTAATAATTGAGGTGAATATTTGTAAGATGGTCATTGCTAATGGATGGGTGCTAACAGCTGTAATAATTGAGGTGAATATTTGTAAGATGGTCATTGCTAACGGATGGGTGCTAAGTGTTGTAATAATTGAGGTGAATATTTGTAAGATGGTCATTGCTAACAGATGGGTGCTAACTGCTGTAGTAATTGAGGTGAATATTTGTAAAATGGTTATTGCATCTTAATATGGGTGCTAACTGTTGGTAAATATTTCAATTGACTTAAAGGTAATAATTGAGGTGCATGTGTAAGATGGTCATTACAATTTTTATCTTTAGTCTTTTAGTTGACCATAGTTCGCTATAGTTGGCTTCGGTCGCATTTATTTATTCAAAGGATTCTTTACATTCTGATTTCTGTAGAAGAAGCAAAATAAAACAATATTTTGGGATGAATTCGACTTCTCCATTGGTTTCATTATTTTATTTTTAAAGATCAATTCATAAAGGGTTCACTCTTTAGTTGTTTTGTGGTTATTTTGTGGTTGATGTTGTAAGCTCATACTGCTTCAAGGAGCATATTTGCCAATATGTTTGATTTACTGTATTTTTCATGATATTATTCACTCTGTAGTTGTTTTGTAGTTATTTTGTGGTTGATGTTGTAAGCTCATACTGCTTCAAGAAGTATAGTTGCCTAATATGTTTGTTTTACTGTATTTTTCATGATTGTTTTCAATTTCCTATTGGTAACTTCAGCTTATACTAATGCTAAATCAATAGAAACTACAAATACAACTAGAACACCTATACTGCGACTTTTGCTTTTGGCTTTGACCAAAACTCCACACATAACTGCAATTGTTGATAGTTTGAACTTTGCTTCTGGCTTTGATCAAGGATTCACACTGTTTGGACTTTGCTTCTGGCTTTGATCAAGGATTCACACTTTTGCAACTGACACTTAATTGCAACTGCCAACATGCTCAACACTCTTACTTAACACATAAGTAAGTAATTGTCGACACTTTGAACTTTGCTTCTGGCTTTGATCAAGAATCTTAAATTGCAACTATCAACATGCTCAACACTCTTACTTAACACCATTAACACCAACAAATAGCAATTTATTTTTACATTATGATTTCTATGGCAGAAACAAAATAAAACAATAAAACAATATTTTGGATGAATTAGCCTTCTCCATAACAAAATAAAACAATATTTTAGATTGATAAAATTTCTCCTTTAATTTATTTTTTAAAGATTTGCATTAAAATTAAAACATAAATTCCTTAGCAAAATTGATGTTAAATATAATATTATATAATATTAATTAATAGATTTAAAGTTACACAAAAATGTTTACTAAAATTTCAATATAAATTTATTCAGTATCAAAAATAACAAATCTATATTATAATATAATTCAATTTATTATATGTTTTTTATGTTATATTAAATAATAAAGCATTATTTACAAAAATATTGTTTTTTATATTTTCAATATTTACAATATTTAGTAAAATTAAATACGGAAAAATAGTATTTTTTAATAAAAAATAATTTTATGTTCAAATTTTATGATAACACTATTTCATTTCCAAAGCTAATTCATAAATGGTTCACTGTGTAGTTGTTTTGTAGGTGATGTTGTAAAGCTCATACTCTTTTAGTAAGTATATTTGCCCAAAATGTTTAATTTACTGTATTTTTCATGATCTTTTTCAGTTTTCTATTGGTAACTCCAGCTTACATGAATGCTAAATGAATAAAAATATTTATCGAACACCTGAACTAGAATACCTATGCTTTGATCTTTGCTTTTAGCTTTGACCAAGGCTCAACATAATTGCTTCCACTTAAAACTTTGCTTCTGGTTTTGACCAAGGATTCACACAGTGTCAACATGCTCAACACTCTTACTTAACACCAATAACACCAACAAAAACTTTGCTTCTAGATTTGGCTGAAGATTCACAATTCACTGTCAACATGCTTAACACTCTTAAGACCAATAAGTCCAATAAATATCAAAGACTCAACAATCACTAACCACCTTTAACTTTAATGACAACATTCTTTACTATCAATCGTAATATTTTCTAACATTAACCTCAGACACAACAATAAGTTAAATGACAACATTCTTTACTATCAATCGTAATATTTTCTAACATTAACCTCAGACACAACAATTTGCCAACATTAACCGCCGGCACAAACTTGAGAAAATTATTTGAGAAAATTATTTTTCATTTTATTGAATGAAATGAATGATATTGGATTTCCATTAAAATTGAGAAAATTATTTGAGAAAATTAATTTTCATTTTATTGAATGAAATGAATGATATTGGATTTCCATTAAAATCATTAAAATCAATTATGGTTAGCAATAAACAAAGTTGATAAAATCACATTTAACTCAAACTTATAACCAATTATTCTACTTTTATTAAATAATGTGCAAGATAATAATTTATAACAAATACTTTTATGGTTAGCAATAAACAAAGTTGATAAAATCACATTTAACTCAAACTTATAACAAATTATTCTACTTTTATTAAATAATGTGCAAGACAATAACTTATAACAAATACTTTTATTTTTATTGAACATTGTGAAGGATAATAATGGATCGCCATAAAGATAATAATTAATTGTCATTAAATAAAACAATGTGAGGATAATAATGGATTGCCATTAAAGCCCATTATGGATGACCACTAAATAAAATTGAAGGATAATAATTAATTGCCATTAAATAAAACAATGTGAGGATAATAATGGATTATGGCTAAGCCCATTATGGATGACCACTAAATAAAATTGAAGGATAATAATTAATTGCCATTAAATAAAACAATGTGAGGATAATAATGGATTATGGCTGACCACTAAATAAAATTGATAAAATCACATTGCAATCCCATTAATAATCCCTATATAGCAATGATCTTGATTCTAGATTCAAATCCCCCAAATCCCCCCAATATGTCAATGACAAATCCCCCCAATATGTCAATGACCTTGATTCTAGATTCAAATCTAAAAGGCAATGACTTTGATTCTAGTTCAAACGCCCATACGGCAACTCCATTCAAAGACCTTGATTCTAGATTCAAATCTAAAAGGCAATGACTTTGATTCTAGGTTCAAACGCCCATACGGCAACTCCATTCAAAGTTCGGCAACTCCATTCAAAGTTCAAATCCCAATTTACTTGAACTCCATTCAAAGTTCAAATCCCAATTTACTTGATTCTAGATTCAAATCTAGAAGGCAATGACTTTGATTCTAGGTTCAAACGCCCATATGGCAACTCCATTCAAAGTTCAAATCCCAATTTACTTATATTTGTTAAAGGGGCATGATTCAAATCCCTATATGTCAATGACCTTGGCAACTCCATTCAAGGTACAAATCCCCAATTTACTTATATTTGTTGGAGGGGCATGATTCAAATCCCCATATGTCAATGACCTTGATTCTAGATTCAAATCTAGAAGGCAATGACTTTGATTCTAGGTTCAGAAGGCAATGACTTTGATTCTAGGTTCAAATGCCCATATGACAACATTGCCATTGATTCTAGATTCAAATCTAGAAGGCAATGACTTTGATTCTAGGTTCAGAAGGCAATGACTTTGATTCTAGGTTCAAATGCCCATATGACAACTCTGGCAATGACTTTGATTCTAGGTTCAAATGCCCATATGACAACTCCATTCAAGGTTCAAATCCCATTGCCTTGATTCTAGGTTCAAATTCCTATATGGCAAGGTTAAAATCCTCAATTTACTTATATTTGTTTAAGGGGCATGATTCAAATCCCCATTGACACTTTAAGGGGCATGATTCAAATCCCCATATGTCAATGAACTTGATTCTAGATTCAAATCTGAACTTGATTCTAGATTCAAATCTGGAGGCAATGACTTTGATTCTAGGTTCAAATGCCCATATGACAACTCCATTCAAGGTTCAAATCCCATTGCCTTGATTCTAGGTTCAAATGCCTATATGGCAACTCCATTCAAGGTTCAAATCCCTGATTTACTTTTCTAGATTCAAATCTGAAGGCAATGACTTTGATTCTAGGTTCAAATGCGCATATGACAACTCCGTTCAAGGTTCAAATCCCATTGCCTTGATTCTAGGTTCAAATGCCTATATGGCAACTCCATTCAAGGTTCAAATCCCATTGCCTTGATTCTAGGTTCAAATGCCTATATGGCAACTCCATTCAAGGTTCAAATCCCATTAACTTGATTCTAGGTTCAAATGCCTATATGGCAACTCCATTCAAGGTTCAAATCCCTGATTTACTTAACTTATATTTGTTGAAGGGGCGTATAAGTCACAGACCTATAGTTGAAACCAACCCAGACCTATAGTTATGAAACCAACCCAGTTACGCGTGGCTCTTGATCACTAAATCATTCATTGTGGTTGGAATGAAACTGTTGCGGTTAGGATGGCGCTAAAGAAAAATTATTTTTCTATCCAACATAAAAACATTGACCCAAACTTAAACTAAGCCTAATTGTAAAAAAATAAATTCATTCCTTTGACATGGATATGGAGCTTCTAGCTTCTAAATTATGTAGTGAAGAATCTGAATATATTAAATTAATCTTCTAAATTATGTACTGAAGAATTTGAATATATTAAATTAATCGAAAAATTTGAATATATTAAATTAATCGAAAGTTACTCAACTTGCAATGACTATTCATTGCTAAATAATTCTCATTCATTGCTAAATAATTCTCCTGCCTAGTAATTATAAACCCAAAAAATTTATAAAACATCACTTTCAAAAAAATACCTTTATCAAACTTTTTTCAAAATATTTTGAAAACTTATTTCAAGTGAAACAGAGACATCAGAATGGCCAGCACAAGATGACCACTTGAAATTCTTTTGAAATTCTTAACAGTTAGACCAATACTCTGATAACATTGAGGCAACAAAATAGAAGCCAAGCCAGTTCACACATGCACAAAACATCCACGGAAATGCTACCAACTAGTTTAAGCTTACAAAAAGAATAGTTTATCCACATTCATAGTGGATGTCCTGTAGATCTAATCTGTAGTGATGGGAAAGAACCATTTACAGCACCCTGCAGCAGTAGATAAACATAAAACAAAAACCTATCCAGCCTAGCTTCAAAATCAAGATCAGAAGACATTCTTTAACAAAAAAGAAGAACCATTTACAGCACCCTGCAGCAGTGGATAAACATGAAACAAAAACCTATCCAGCATAGCTTCAAATCAAGGTCAGAAGACATTCTTCAACAAAAAAGACAGTGCCTGTGGATCATAGTGCAAAATAGTGATCATAGTGCAAAATAGTCTGGAGAATCATAATACCCTATATTATGAAACCATAATAGTTATCCAGAAAAATATTACAAATATGAAAATTATTAAAAACCCCATTTCCTCTAAAAATATGAATAAACAAAGTTGTCTTCTAATTCCAGTTATAATATACACATCTAGTTTTACTTCAGGCTGTTTGGGCCACAGTAAATATTACAGTTGGTTAAAGCCTACCTGTTTGGAGTATATAAGTATTTTGTCAAATTCTCTTCTCTCAGCAAAAGCTCCAACGACATTTGGGGTAGCCTTTGCTTTTATGTAAAATTTTAAAGCAAGGTCATTGTCCACAGTCTGATCAAACTAGCATGTTATTCAATATCACTGAATCTCACCTTCATAACCTCCCCCAATTCCTTAATTTCTGTCCGAACTCGGAGTCACCCTCTCTTATTATTTCCAAATTCATCCTTACAATAGAGCATAGGAGGAGCTGGTTGCAGCCATGGCAGCGCAATTCCTGGTCCTAAATCCTCTGAGCAGGACGACCCGCAGGCTCCGCGATCCTCCAATTTTGCTGAGTTCCGGCAATCTGTGTGTGATGAATGCATTGAAATGTCGGCAGACAGGATCGGTTTGAAAATAGCAAACAACGTGTTTATATTTCATGGCTCGTTGCAGGAGTGGCAAAGCTTACAAATTCCAGAAATTCTTGGCCAAGAATCGAACCTGCGTTTCTCGTTTCCAGAGAGAAAAGTACTCTTCAATGGCGTATACACCGATAGGCCATTTACTGATAGCTTATGACAGAGCTCTGCTGGTTCGCCTGATTTAAATTTGAAACATGACAGAGTTCGCCTGGTTCGCCTGCATTAACATCATCGGAGCAAAATTATTTTCATGTTCAATCACATCTTATAAACCGAGAATACCATATTTTTTAATGAAATTATCAAACTACCTGTTGGAAGAAGGAGCCCGTTTGTTTCATCCCCTGCTGCGCTGTGTATCAATGGCGGACTGACCCATTACCTTAACCGCTTCAGTCGCCTGAGAAGTCTCCACCTTAAATTGGGTCGTTAATAAATATGACGCAGGGGAGAACCAGAGATTGACACAACTCTCAGATAGTTTGAAAGCATTAAACAGATTGTTTTAAATCGTGCTACTCATGCTTCGAAGCTGCAACATAAAGTTTAGTATCAAAATAAAATAAACGCATATTGACAAAAATCAAAGATATCCACAAACTTTATTCAGACTATTATATCTAATTCGTAAGATTTGTTGTAGCCTTAGCTATTTGTATTGCAAAAGAATAGATGGTTAATTGCACGTTTAACTTAACATCTTGATTATCCCTTTTTAGAGTTCCATTTCATGTTTTGTTAAATCCATTGGAGTTATGTATTTCACCATCGTTTCATCTATTATGTGACTTGTTAGCTTTTTCTCCCAGCATACACATTATGTATTCTGTGAGTTTTTAGCTTTTTCTCCAAGCATACACATTAAACCAACGAGGCAGAAATATCTATTTGTTTCTTTCTAGAGTTTTATAAATACTTTTAATATAAGATATAGGTAAATAGTCATTTATTATTTTTTAATCATTTTAGCTGTGGGGTCTATATCAATTTGTAAAAAAGATTGATGTCAAAGTACCAAATACAAATATAAGGCCAAAAAATTCATGAGTTTACAAATAATTTTTTTAAAACATAAACTTTTGTCATGGGAGACCAAGATATTCATAAATAATATAAGTGATACAAAATGTTTTGATGGGACAATTAATGGAAAAAGATAGAATTATGCCGTTATTCTAAAGCCTTCAAAAATCTCAACTAACACTAATATAACTTTATCTAATCAATTACTAATTAGATTTTGTTTACGTTTAGATTATAAACAAAATTTATGTGATAGTTCTAAGGGTTAATTTAATTTGTTGAGTTCCCGTTGCTAAGTGCCTCGCCATTGAGAGGTCACAGGGTCAATACTCCTCAACGACCTCAAGGTTAGGCTTTGTTAGTTTGGGCAGTGGGATGTGACCCCTTTGGGTTGATCTATTTGGATTTTCATTGGAAAAAAAACAAGCTTGGTGTGATACACAATTAGTATGTGATGACGTTTATATCAAATGTGTGATTTGGTGTAACTTTAATTTTGAGGATCGAATAATGCTATATAGTTAATCATGTTAGAATCTAAATCATTCATATTTTAAGGTTCCATTGTAGTGTTGGTATGTCCAATGAGGTTTGACCTTCTATTGTTACTTCATGGTCTTCACGACTTAACAACACTTAACATTTTACCTATTATTCTATATGTTCTAAAGAATGATTTGGTAGTGGTGTAATATTCTTGCACAAGTTTTTAAACAACATATTCAACCAAAAAAATTATGGCCATAAGATGAAATCACCACTTTCAAAATCAAATGACAATAACCTTTCCAATAGGCGTAGGATTTGTTGTAGCCTTCCACATGTAGAATAATAGTGCATGGTTTATTGAACCTTTAACTCAACATCTTGATTATCCTTTGGCTAGGGTTCCATTATATTCTTGTTACCAATTTGTTGGAGTTTAGGATTTCACCATGGCTTCGTGCTCTTAATGTTCTTATTGTTTTTTGGTGGGGTTTAGCATTTCATCATGGCTTCATGTTCGTAGTGTTCTTGTGGTTTCTCACCTTTCAATGCTTGTTTTGAATATCAAGCACTAGCTTGGTAATGGTTTAATATTCTTGCATAAAGCATTGAAGAAACATACACAAAGGGAAATGCAAGACAATGTGAATGAGGCTATTAAATGAAGAAACATATGTATCCAATTGTTAGGTGTTCTAATTTTAACAAATCTAACAAGCTTCATTATATTTCAATAAAGTTTTATTATACATTTGGCATCACGGTCTACTATATTATTTTTTGTAGTGGCTTGGTAGTATTAATATTAAATCTTGAGGATTGTAATTTTTTTCAATCCTAAAGATTCTAAAAGGTTTTCGGTTTAGCCTTCCATGTTAATTTTGTTGTAGTTGGAGTTCACAATGGTTATTGGTTTCATAATTATACCTCAACCTCAACTAAAAACCAATACAAGCATCAACAAACAATGACATGGAATTTGAAAAAATATTTCTTGCACAATCCTTCAAACAATATGAAAAACTAGCAATTTTATGGCCATAAGGTCCAATAACCACATCCAAAATCAAATCACAACAACATTTCCATGGTCACACATTCAAACATGCATACCAAATTTGGAGACAATTTGATGAACTTCTTCAGACTAATATATGCAGTTGGTCTAGCATTTGTTAGTGACTCTAATTCTTAACAAATCTAAAGTTCCTCATTGTATTTCAACAAACTATTATTGTAGACTTGGTAGTAGGTTCTACTATATTATTGTTTAGTGTGGATTGGGTATTAAACTATTGGTATGTAAATGCAAGTTCTTTTAATCCTAGTGTTTCTAAAGGTCGTTGAGAGTGGATTGGAATATTAAACCCTTGGTATGTCAATTTTTTTTTTTTTTCAATTCTAGAGTTTCTAAAGGTTGTTCATAGTGGATTGGCATGTTAAACCTTTAGTATGTAAATGCAACCTTTTCAATCCTAGAGTTTCTAGAGGTTCAAGTTTAGCTTTGTAAGTTCAGTTTGTTGTTGTTGTTGATGTTCACATTCACATCATTTTAGAAATGGTTTAGTATTGGTTTCACTGCATTTCTCATTAAAACCTCAAATTCATTAAAAAATATAATATAAACCTTAATCAATAATGACATGACATAAAAATAATTCTTACACACTACTTCAAACAACACAAATAATGAGCACATTTTATGAGAGGCAATGGCCACTTTCAAAATAGAATGAAAACTATATTCCCATAAGAGCACATTCAAAATTGTATCTAGGTTTGAACACATCCTAGTGAAATCTATTCAAATTACTGTAAGTGACTGGTCTAAAATTTGTTGCATTTTTGACTTTGTGAATTGAATAATGGCATACAATTTATTATGATAGCTGTTGATTTTTCTAACTACGGTTGTATTCATAATGTATGATTGAGTCATTATGAATTTGTAAATCATAATTAAATTATTGGAGTCAAAAGGAAATTATTTTTAGTCAAAGTCCCATTGGGACTTTCAAAGGAATAAATTTGAATTTTGAAATTTTGGCTTAGGTTGACGGTGCTAGATGTCACCAACAACTAGGGGTCTCCCAGTGTGAAGTCCAAATTAGGCCTCACACCATTTGGGATAAGAGACCCATCAGGTATGTAGGCTCGACTACCATCGTGTTTGTTTTTTGTTCCTAGCTATAAAATGAAGAGATGTTAAAGTGAGGGCAAGGGAGGAAGGCTCAGATAATAGGAATGAGGTAAATCCCAATATTGATGACCTGTAAAACGAGATATAAGAATGTAACAATAACAACAAGAAGACACCTGCCAAAAGAGGGATTAGTGAGCTAAAACCATCTCAAACATGCATAAGAGGAAAGTGCCAATGATTAACTACAAATTAGTTCAAAATATGTTACTGGCATTGTGTGGAATATGGAAGCAAATATTCAAAAGCAAACACACTTGTGATAGCAATGAATTAGTTCATAGACAAATCGCTTGCATGAAAGAACACATACACACATAATGGAAATACCAAATAGCCATTATAACCTCATGGACGTGCATGGGAATCAATTTCGAAAGAGGAGAACTTCTCATTAATGTTGGTGTAAATAAGAGTACATATCCAAGAAATCATCAAAGGCCAATAGTGGAACATGGAATGCTCATGCCATTATCTAATACAAAGCCCTAGCCTCACTACAACTCCCCCTACTAGCTACCAAAAGTTGAGTGCATCTATCTCTTCAAGCATAGATCAACTATCTACTACTAGCCCAATCTCAAATGCTAAAGTCCCTCCAAATGAGGCATGCGCGTATATTTATAGAAATAAGAAGAGTGACCTTTCACTTTCTCTAATGAATCTTGGAATTCCCTTATGACCTTTTGACTTCCTGTTGAATCTTCATATTCCTTAGGACCTTTTCAACTTCCTCATGACCTTCTAATGTTTAAATATTATTTACAAAAAAAGGCTGCCTGTGCTAGTGGCAGGTCGCAAGTCGTAAATTCAGTGGCTAGTCATATGTAGCAACTCACAAATTCACTGGCTAGTGGCTGGTTTCAAATTCAGTGGCTAGTGGCATGTCACAGGTCACAAATTTAGTGGCTAGTCATAGGTCACGAGTTTAATTTCCAGTGAGGAGGTCGCACTTAGGACTTGTGCACTGACCCTATCACATGTGATGGGCTCAATAGGGGTCACATGTTGCATCTTTAGAGATCAATTCCAAATCATGGTGAATTGAAAATAATATTTGAGACTAAGGGATGTGTGGAACTCAAGGTAGGTTGCAAATCACAGTTATAGTGGCTAGGGAGACTTGTTGAGATGTCAATGTTGTCATTAATGACCATATGGATTGAATATATATATATATATAGATAAATAGAATCCTAAGAAGTGTTTGACCCAAGGAGCAAGAGGAGTAGTAGCAAAGAGAAGAGTGAGAAGAAATTCAAAGAGAAGCCATCGGGAGCGAAAGGAAAGCCATCAGAAGCCAAGAGTAGGAGCCAAGATAAGCCAAGGAGGAGCAAATCCATGAGAAGACCACATATGCCCAAAAGATAGAGCCAAAAGTGAAGAACAATGATATCAGAGAAATATCATATCGACATTTTTTACTGTGTGTCACATCTTCGATCTCTGATATGGACCTCCAATCTTTGATATAGACCTCCAATCTCCAATCTCCGATATGGACGTCTGATGTGATGTGGACCTTCGATCTCCAATGTGCAATATGGAGCTCCAATCTCTGATATGCAATATGGAGCTTTAATACATCATATCTCTCAATGCTAATCTAAATTACATAAAATGAGAAAAGAAGATACATCACCTAGGAGCTTCGATCTCCGACCTCTAATATGAAGACAACGATATTTAAGTTAGCGATTTAATTATTAAATCACATCTTCCCTTTATCGGAAATTTTGAATGACACCTCTGATAAGACCCTCCAATTTCTGATATAGTTGCAGACCTAATTGGTTTTATTACAATGGTTCTATTATAATATCACACCTGCCTCATCGAAACTTTTCTATATCGCAAGTCTTGCAGGCCATGTCATGTTAAAACCTCCGATATCCATGTGGGTCCAACATACGAGAATAAAGTGATGATGTGGCATGTGGGACCTCTCGACATCCATTATAATATGGTTTCACGTTATTCATTTGATTAAAAGTCAGCCTCTCCTCTAATGAACTTGTCTTTTCGTTTATTGGTGAAACTCCTATAAATACAAGTCTAAACCTTCATTTCAACTCATCCAATTCGGTGATCTATTGCAGAAAGTAAGACATAATTCGCAACTTGTGAAATTTATAACACCAAGAAAAAGAAGCTAAAGGTCGAGAAGAGGAAGTAAATTTTGATTGGGTTAAAATTGATGAAACTATATCTCAGACTTGTGGACAATCTCACATGGAGAGATCAAATCTACAAATAGGGGTGTGGACAACTCTCTGTGGAAGCTCAGACTTTGAAAGGCTCAGACCTGTAACAAACTTATGTGTGACACGCCAGACAACTGAAACCTCTGTGCACTCTTGAATAGTGAAGAACTCGAGGCATTGAACAATGATGATTTTGGAGTATTGAATAATAAAGAACTTGAAGATTTGGATAGTAAAGAACACTCCCATTTGGATCTTGGACAATGGAAAAAATTAGGAGTTTGTGGCAGTCTTGTGTAGGGACTGCTTGACTATTAAAGGAGGTCCTGAAGTTTATAAAAGTAAGTCATCCATACATTTCATTTGTTAATTAAGAAGACTGAAGGGTTTCTGCCCTAGAGGTTGGAGCCTCTAAAAGACAGGGTTGGAGCATTGAGAATGATAAGGTTAGAGCCCTAGAGGTTGGAGCCTCACAAAAATCCAAGTTGGTGCTTGGAAATAGGTTGGAGCCTAGAAGATTGAAGGGTTGGTGCCCTAAAACATCATTGTACTAAAATCTTTGTAAAAGAGGATTGGTGTCCTCACTTGTTTATAATAAAATACTTATTATTTATTTTCTGATTATAATTGTGAAGAATATTAACTGGTAAATCTAACAATTGAAAAGAGATATTGATTCACCCCCCTCTCAGTATTTCCAACAATTGGTATCAGAGCCAACTTCTTCATAATCAACCTAACTGTTGGAAGAAGGATTCTTCACAATGCAGAATTAGGGTTCAAAAAAATTCCCAAATTTAATGGAACAAACTTTGCATTTTGGAAGCATAGCATGACATTCTATTTAATGTCTCTTGGAATTGAGGTATGGCAATCAGTTACTAGTGGGTATAAACTTCTAGCTACTCCACCAATAGATTGGGATAGATGGCAAGTTTATGTAGAAAATGCCAAAGCAATAAATTCCATAACAAGTGGAATTATTGATTCAGAATTTACAAAAGTTACGAACTGCTGGGTTGTGTTATATTCTTTCCATGACTAGCCCACGTAGTTAACAGGGGGGTTAGAGGGGGGGAAGAGCCCCCCTTTGTTGACTGATGGTGTAGCGGGGCGGGGGGGGGGGGGGGGTTCATAGGGGGTTTGAGGCGTACCTGTAACCCCACTTTATGGGGTCTGGGGCAGCGACCTGGAAAATTTTGGTTTTGGACCCTATGTTAGGTTGGGCGGACCCACCTATGGTTTTGTGCATGATTTTAGCACATGTTTTTTGGACGTGATGGTTTTCGGTCCATGGTATTGGATGCTTCGACATGTATAAATATGTATTATAACTTTGGAAGGAACATAATGAAAAATCAAGCTGGTAGTCCTAGTTTTGGGATCTAGGGGAAAATCTCTGTGTATATGTATTTTATGTGTTATGCTCTCGCATTGTTTCTTTTTTGTTCTTTTAGAATTCGTATGCAGCTAATTTCTGTACGGGTTTAAAACCTACATTTGGTATCGGATCAGTTTTGGCTTCAAGGGGACGCCTTTGTTGCTGAGGGGTTTCGCTCGGGCCTATGGTAGACCCTGTTCAATGGGAGATTTGCGAGATCGATTCTAGTGGTGAAAGAAGATGGCGAGCAATGGAAATATAGGGATCGAGAAATTTAATGGTCAGATTTTTGAGTTGTGGAAATTTAAGATGGAGGATCTATTGGTGGATAAAGATCAGTGGATCGCGGTAGATCCAGGTACTAAGCCAACGGGAGTGTCTGATGAAGAATGGAAGAAGTTGGATCGGAAGGCAAAGAGCAGAATACGATTGTGTGTCTCAGATTCAGTATTGTTGAATGTATTAGGGGTAGCTACGATGAAGGCTTTGTGGGACAAGTTAGGGACTTTGTACCAATCTAAGTCTTTGGTGAATAAACTGTTCCGGCGGAAAATGTTGTATAACCTGAGCATGAAAGATGGAGACTCGGTGACAGAGCATCTGAACACATTTAATAATGTGGTATGTCAATTAGCATCTGTTGATATTAAAATTTTAGATGAAGATAAGTGCATCAATTTGTTGTGTTCTCTACCAGATTCGTGGGACAGTCTATTGCAATAGGTAGCAATGCAACTGCCTTGTAGTTTGATGAAATAGTCTCATGCTTGCTGATGGAGGAGATGAGATGGAAAAATATGGAGAGCCAGAATGGTGATGCCTTGACTGTACAAGGACGGTCTCAGAATAGAAACAAAAATAAGTCATTGAGTGGGAGATCTAAGTCTAGAGGGAGATCTAAATCTCCAGGAAAAACTGTAAAGGTGGTGTGCTAGAAATATGGAAAGGAAGGGCACTACAAAAGGGACTGTAAATCTAAAGTTCTTGATAAAGGAAAAGGATCTGATAGATGAAGGTGGGGATGTGTACTTGGCTTCTTCAAGTACACATGTAGATCATGAGGCATGGTTAATTGACTCAGGTGCATCCTTTCACTTCACTCCCCATAGAGAGTGGTTATGAGAGTATGAGAAATACGATGGTGGTGATGTCTTCTTAGGGGATGATAGGAAGGCTAGAATCATTGGTCGTGAAAAAGTAAAGTCGAAATTGTAAGGTGGAAGGGTTAGAAAACTTCTGGGTGTTCTGCATATTTCTGCATTGGCTAGAAATCTGATTTCTATAAGCAAGTTGGATGATGTAGGTGTAAAAACAGTGTTCGAGAAGGATACCTGCAAGATGGTTCGGGAAGCACTAGTATTGATGCAGGGAATTTAGAGTGGAACTCTGTACAAGCTGCAAGGTAGCACTGTTGTTGATGGGTGCAATAGTTTTGTGGTTCCTGAAAGTGGAACAAAAAATCTAGTGGTCTCTCGAGAGAAGACCATGCTGTGGCATCAAAGGCTTGGACATATTGGAGAGAAGGGCCTTCAAATACTTCATGGTAAAGGTATGGTAGAAGGTATGAGTAATAGCTTATGGATTTTGATTTCTATGAAATTGTGTATATGGAAGCAGAATCGGGTGATTCCCCCTCTAGTAAGACGGCGAACAGATATTAGAGCTTGTGCACAGTGATTGTTTGGACCTGTGAAGGATCCATCACTAGGTAAGTCTGTGTACTTATGTATCATTTATAGATGACTTCTCAAGGAATACATGGATATATTTCCTTAAGAAGAAATCTAAAGTCTTTGATAGGTTTAAAGAATTTAAGGCTCTCGTGGAAAATCAGATAGAGAAGAAGATAAAGATGCTGAGAACAGATAACGGTGGAGAGTTTTGCAGCAAGGAATTTGAAGACTTATGTAAGAAGTGTGGTATAGCATGATAGAAGACTGCTCCATATACACCACAACAAAATGGAGTAGCAGAAAGAATGAACAAGTTGTTGATGGAAAGAGCAAGAAGCATGCTTAGTGGTGCAGGGTTAGGCCATGAATTCTGGGCAGAGGTGGTGGATACTACATGTTACCTGATCAACAAGTCACCTTCATCAACGTTGGAGGATAAGACTCCACAATAGGTATGGACTGGTGACAAACCCTCTCTTTCACATTTGAGGATATTTGGATTTGATGCATATGTACATGTTCCAAAGGAGAAAAGAACCAAGTTGGATAGTAAATCTGAAAAGTGCATCTTTATTGGGTATAAGAATGGTTTAAAGGGCTATAAGCTTTGGAACCCAGTAACAAGGAAGGTTGTGTACAACCAAGATGTGGTGTTCAGAGAGGTGAACAATGTTATTAAACATGAAGTCCAACCAAAGGAACCTAAGAAGATAGAGTTTGAGCTAAAGGAGGAAGAATCAGACTCTACGGCGGAGGAGGAATCAGAAGATGAAGAGCCACAAACTTTGGGTGTGAGAAGATCAGTTTGAGAAAGAAGGCAACCAGAAAGGTATAGTCCATTTGCTTTCTGTTCAAATTTGCTTTATCTATTACTGATGATGATCCCAGAAATGTGAAGGAAGCAGTAGATTCAGAGGATGGAAAACTCTGGAAAGAGGCCATGGTTGATGAAATGGCATCTTTGCACAAAAGTGAGGCTTGGGATCTGGTGGAGTTGCCGGCTGCAAGGAAACCCATTGGCAGCAAATAGGTGTTCAAGAAGAAGACAAATGCAAAAGGAAAGGTGGAGAAATACAAAGCTCAGTTGGTAGCAAAAGGTTATTCCCAGGTGCGGGGAATTGATTTTGGTGATTTTTTTTCTCGTGTTGCTAAGGTAACTTCTATTAGGTAACTTTTATCTATTGCTGTTGCTTTTGATTTTGAGGTAGAACAGATGGATGTGAAGACATAATTTCTTCATGGGGATTTGGAAGAGGAGATCTACATGAATCAACCTGAAGGCTTTGTAGTGAAGGGTAAGAAAGAACTGGTATGCAAGTTAAAGAAGTCTCTGTATGGGTTAAAACAATCACCAAGGACTCTGTGTGTATTTTAAATTAATTGGTGACCGTGTTATTTCTCTGGTCTTGTATGTGGATGATATTTTGCTTGTTGGAAATGACAAAGAAATTATCCAGGATTTGAAGACCCAATTGTCCTCCCAATTCGACATGAAAGATCTTGGTGCTGCAAACTATATTTTGAGCATGAAAATTAAAAGAGATTGGGCAAAGAGGAAGCTCTGGTTAAACCAGAGGAAGTATGTCGAGACAATACTATAGAGGTTTAATATGCAGGATAGTAAAGTGGTGAGGGTTTCTAATCCTGTACGTGTGAGGTTATCTGCTAAACAATGTCCCAAGACACAAGAAGAGGAAGAGGACATGCCCTGTGTTCCATATGCAAGTGCAGTTGGTAGCCTGATGTATGCAATGGTCTGTACTAGACCAGACATTGCACATGCAGTGGGAGTATTGAGTAGGTTTATGTCAAAACTAGGGAAGGAACACTAGACAACAGTGAAGCGGGTTTTCAGGTATTTGCGTGGCATTAGTGATTATGGTTTGTGCTAACAAGGAAGATCAGGATTGGACATAATATTGGATATTCATGGCTTTGTTGATGTAGACTGGGCTAGAGATCTAGATCAAAGAAGATCTACAAGCGGGTATGTGTCTAACCTATTTGGAGGTGCAGTCATGTGGATGAGTAAGAAACAATCTGTAGTGGCACTATCAACTACAGAGGCAGAATACATGGCAGCCACTCATGTAAGCAAGGAAGCAATTTGGTTGCAGAGATTGTGTTCAAGTATGGGGTTAGTACAAGGAGCTATAAGGATAGACTATGACAGCCAAAGTGCAATTTTCTTGGCAAAGAACCCCGCATATCATTCAAAGACAAAAGACATTGATATTCAATATCACTTTATGATGGATATGATAGAAGACAAAAAGGTGTTGTTGGTAAAGGTGGACACTTTGAAGAATACTGCAGATGCATGGACAAAATATGTGAGCTCTGAAAATTTCTCTTGGTGTAGAGAGACAATGGGTGTTTCAGGGCTGGAAAAATGGCTAAGCTCTCTTGTGGCCCCCTGTGTAAAGAAAACAATGAGTGGGAGAATGTTGGGTTGTGTTATATTCTTTCCATGACTAGCCCACGTAGTTAACTAGGGGGTTAGGGGGGTGGAGCC
>APFE031151049.1:49036-66906 GCA_000404065.3 Pinus taeda
TTAGAATTCGTATGTAGAAAATTTCTGTATGGGGTTAAAACCTACACGAATTGTGATTATGCCAAGGAAATGTGGGAAAAGATTATTGCTATTTATGATGGAGACACCAAGGTCAAAAAGGAAAAACTCCAAACACATAGAAGACTATTTGAGAGTCTTAAGATTGATGACGAAAAAAATATTTTAGCCTATTTCCTCCGAGTAGATGAAGTTTTCAACTCACTCAAAGGTTTGCGTGAAACCATTGAAGAAAGCACAATTATTCAAAAGGTTTTGAGATCACTTCCAGAATGTTTTGATTCCAAAGTCAGTTCCATAGAAGAAATGAAGGACTTGGATGATCTAGAAATGGACAAACTTCATGGGATTTTCATTGTATATGAAATGAGAAAAGGAATCCCTAACTCCAAGGAAGCTACATTCAAAGCTTTAAGGTAATCAAATAAATGGAAAAATTATAATTATAGCAATGATGATTCCAACACTAAATCTAAACTAGCTCAATTCGTAAGAAAACTAAGGAAAGGGTCCAAGCTCAAAGGAAAGTATCCTCTCATTTGTTTTAAATGTGGAATAACAGGACATTATGTCGCAAAATGTACTCATAAACATGATAGTGATGATGAAGATGAATATAAAAATAAGGTGTTCAAGAAGAAAGGGTTCAACAAAAAGAATTTCTTCTCCAAGCAAGATGATTTTGATGAAGAATAATCCATGATTACTAAGAAGAAATCAACTAAAAATACCTTTCCACACAAAAGAGATGATGATGAGTTCGATAAAGAAGACAGCTATGCTAGAAGCAGTGAAGTATTATTTATGGATTATTTATGGCATTTACAAATAAATATGATATCGAACAATAAGAAGAAGGAGATGTGGATGATCTACTAATGATTTCCATTGAAGAAAATGATAATTTATGAAAGAAGGTCATTTCTCTCAAAGTGAAAAAAGAGGAACCAAAAAGGAAGGAATAATTCTTGAACAATAAACTAAAAGAAAGAGAATAAATTTGCGAAAAACACGAAGCTGATATTGTTTCCCTAAGAAAAGAGTTGCACCAAGTTAAAAAGAGTTGGCAAAGCTCTCAAACACTTGATAACATCCTTAATACTCAAGGACCTTAACATGATAAGTATGAAATTTGTTTCGAAGGAGAATCAACAAGTACAAAGGAGAATGTAAAGATCCAAAGAAGTTATGTTGACATCATTTGTAGTCATCCAAAAGAGGAGAAGCCATCCCACCAAGAGCAAAGATCCACCTCTGAAAGCCCAAGGAATGAATGAAGGCTACCTACAAGGAATAATACTACATCAAGTCAACGCTATTCTAACATGTATCAAATGAATTTCTTGGTTATTTCTTTCATTGTAAAAACTTTGGTCGTCAAGATAAGCATTGCAAAAATCATAAGGATAATATTTCAAGATATAAGATTGATCATCAAAGCAAGCCACGTAGCCTAAAAGCACAAGGACAAATCAAGACTTACAATTCATTTGATCCTTTGGCTAAGTATGATCTTGTTTGCTCAAATTGCAATGATTATGGCCATGATTCACAAAATTGTTCATTCAAAGGAAAAGAATTGAGGAAGGAGGAACCCACTACTGATAAATGTGTTCTAGCTTTATGTGCACATAGTGATGAAAATAAATTGTTTTTGGATAGTGGATGTTCAAGACACATGACAGGTGACCCAAAGAAGTTTATTTCGTTAAAAAAGAAGGACGGAAATGTATCTTTTGGAAGTGGATCTACTAAAATTGCAGGAAAAGGGAATGTTGCTCTTGTTAATGGAAAGGGAAAAGATCAAAATTCACTACTAGTGGAAGGGCTCAAACACAATATTTTAAGTGTTAGCCAGATTTGTGACCAAGGACATAATGTTGTCTTCAGTACTAGAGTTTGTGAGATAAGGAATTCCTCCTCAGGAGAACTTGTGGCTAAAGGAGTAAGAACACCAGACAACATATATATTTTGAGTAAAATTCAAGAAGATAAATGCTATATGAGTCGAGAAGATGAAAACTGGTTATGGAACAAATGATTGCGACATCTAAACTTTGATAACTTGGTTAATATAAGTAAAACAAATGCAGTAAGGGACATTCCAAAAATTGTCAAGCTAGATCAAGTTGTGTGTGGCCCATGTCAACATGGAAAGCAAACTAGAACCTGCTTCAAGACTAAAGTACTTTTCTCTATTTGTTGATGACTATACTAGAATGATGTGGTATTATTTATAAAGTTAAAATTCGAATCATTTGAATGTTTTAAATATTTAAAGGCTCTCGTGGAAAACGAAAAAGAATAAAAAATCAGATAGAGGAGGAGAATTTACTTCAAAGGAATTCAATGATTTCTGTGATCTACATGGAATCAAAAGAGAACTTTCTATAGCTAGAAATCCTAAACAAAATGGATCAGTGGAAATAAGAAACAAAACCATGCAAGAAATGGCAAGAATAATGTTACTAGTAGCTATTTTACAAACCAAGTTTTGGAGAGAAGTAGTTGGAGTGGCAGTGTATACCTTGAATAGAGCCCAACTAAGAACAACCAATGATAAGACCCCATATTAATAATTGGAAGGAATATATGCTTCGGTAAAATACTTCAGATTTTTGGAAGTAAATGCTTTATGAAGGTCAATGATGACTCACCAGGAAAGTTTGATTCTTGGGTTGATGAAGGAATATTTCTTGGATATTTTACAAGGAGAAAAGCATACAAATGCTACAATAATTGAATACGAAATATAGTAGAAAGAATTAATGTAAAGATTGATGAGGGAATCCTAGAAAAGAAGATTGAAATATGTGAGGAAGATTCTATTCTTGAAGATCCTAAAAAAGATACAACAAAGGAAGAAAAAGATCAAGAAAATCAAAAGGAACCATCTCAGACTTCATCAAAAGTAAAATTTGTTCAAAAACACCATCGAAAAGAAAAAATTATTGGGAATATAGATGATGGAATACAAACCCGAAGAAGGATGACTAATACACCAAGAAAAGATAATGTTGCCTTACTATCCATGATAAAACCAAAAAAAATTGCTCAAGCTAGTAAAGACCCTCATTGGGTGGAAGAAATAAAAGAAGAAATGTTGCAAATCGAGAAGAATGAAACATGGGAACTTGCACCCCGTCCAAAAGATAAAAATATAATTGGAACCAATGGGTGTTTAAAAACAAAATGAATTAAGATGGACAAATAATCAGAAATAAGGTAAGGCTTGTTTGTAAAGGTTATTCAAAAATAGAAGGTATCGACTTTGAAGAAACCTTTACACCGATAGCTTGTATGGAGGCTATAAGGATGTTTTTGGAATTTTATTTTTCAAAAGGATTCAAAGTTTATCAAATGGACGTGAAATCAACATTTATAAATGGTGATCTAAAAGAAGAAGTTTACATGGAGCAATCGAAAGGGTTTGACCTAGCAGAAGGAAAAGACTTTGTATGCAAGGTGAAAAAGGCACTACATGGATTGAAATAAGCTCCCAGAGCTTGGTACACAAGATTAGATCATTATATACAACAAGAAGGCTTGATGATCTGATTTTTGCTAGCAATGATGATGGAATGAGCCATGACTTTGCTCAAAATATGTCGAAAGAGTTATAAATGTTGATGATTGGTGAGTTGTCTTATTTCCTTGGAATACAAGTAACTCAAAATACAACATGTATGTTCATATCTCAAGAAAAATATAAAGATATGGGATAGAAGAATGTGCACCTATGAGCACATTGATGACCACATATTGAAAATTGAGCAAAGATGATGAATCCCCTTAAGTAGATGCAATTATTTATAGGTAAATAATTGGAGCTCTCCTATACTTCACTGATACAAGAACCAATATTATTCAAGCAATAGGAATGGTGGGAAGATTTCAATCGACTCCTAAGAAATCCCATTTGCTGGCTGTAAAGAGAATTCTTAGATACTTGAAAGGTACTTCTGATTTTGGTCTATGGTATCCTAAAAGCACAACTCTTACTGTCACAAATTACACTGATGCTGATTGGGATGGAAGCATAGATGATCAAAAAGGTACCATCGGAAATGCCTTCATCATGGGGAGATTTTCTAGTATCTTGGCTCAACAAAAAATAATCTTTTATATCTCTCTCCACAGTTGAAGCCGAGTATATAGTTGCAACAAATTTTTGTACACAAATACTGTGGATGAAGGAATAATTGAAAGATGTCAACATAGAGACTAATCAACCAATCACCATATATTGTGACAACACTGACGCCATCAATCTTTCAAATAATTTGTTAATGCACTCAAAGAACAAACATATTCCAATCAAATACCACTTTCTCCGTGAAGAAGTTGCTGAACATAATATCAAGTTGGAATACATCAATACAAAGGAGAAAATTGTAGATATCTTTACAAAACCCCTTCCACAAGAAGCAGTTTAATATCTTCGCCAAAACATGGGGGTCATTTCTCTTGCATTATATTAAGAGAACACATTGACAGGAGTAGAAGCAACATGACAGCGGGAGTACTTGGGAACCCCATTTGCCATTGATGCCAAAGGGGGGGGGGGGGAGAGTATAGAAAGGAGAGGATCCAGGAAAAGGAGTATATTGCCATCAATGACAAAGGGGGAGATTGTTGAGATGTCAATGTTGTCATTGATGGCCATATGGGTTGAATATATATAATATACAGACATAATCCCAAGAAGCGTTGGACCCAAGGAGAAAGAGGAGCAGTAGCAAAGAGAAGAGAGAGAAGCAATTCAAAGAGAAGCCATTGGGAGCCAAAGGAAACCCACAAAAAGCCAAGAGAAAGAGCCAAGGCAAGCCAAGGAGGAGAAGATCCATGAGAAGACCACATATGCCTAAAAGAAAGAGCCAAAAGTTAAGAATAGTGATATTAGAGAAATATCATATCAAAATTATTTATTATGTGTCACATCTCTGATCTCTGATATGGACCTTCGATGCAATGTGGACCTCCAATCTTCGACCTCCGATATGCAGACCCGACGAGATTTAAGTTAACGACTTAATTACTAAATCACATCCTCCCTTTAATGGAACTTTTGAATGGAACCTCCAATAACGCCCTCCGATTGCTTATTGCTGATATGGTTGTAGACCTAATTGGTTTTATTACAATGGTTTTAATATAATATTGCGTCTGCCTCGTCAGAAATTTTCTATATTGCAAGTCTTGTAGGCCATGTCATTTTAAAACCTCTGACACAAACCTCCGATATCCATGTGGGGCCAACATACGAGAATAAAGTGATGATGTGGCATGTGGGGACCTCCCAACATCCATTATAATATGGTTTCACATTATTAGTTTAGTTAGAAGTTTGGCTCTCCTCTAATGAATGTGTCTTTTCGTTTATTGGCGGAACTCCTATAAATACAAGTCTAAACCCTCATTTCAACTCATCCAATTCGGTGATCTATTGCAGAGAGTAAGACAGAGTTCACAAATCATGAACTTTATACACTGAGAAAAAGAAGCTAAACGTCGAGAAGAGGAAGCAAATTTTGATAGGTTAAAATTGATGAAAATATATCTTGGACTTGTGGAAAGTATCACGTGGAGAGATTAAATTTGCAAACAGGGGTGTGGAAAACTATATTTGGAAGCTTAGACTTTGAAAGGCTTAGACCTGTAGCAAAATTATGTGTGACACGTCAGACAACTGAAACCTCTATGCACTCTTGAACAGTGAAGAAATCGAGGCCTCAGACAGTGAAGATTTTGGAGTATTGAACAATAAAGAACTTGAAGCTTTGGATAGTAAAGAACACTCCTATTCAGATCTTGGATAGTGGAAAAAATTAGGAGTCTGTGGCAATATTGCGTAGCAACTGCTTGACTATTGAAGGAGGTCTTGGAATTTTTTAAAGTAAGTCATCCATACATTTCATTTTCTAATTAAAAAGACTGAAGGGTTGGTGTCCTAGAGGTTGGAGCCTCCAAAAGACAGGGTTGGAGCCTTGTGAAGGATAGGGTTGGAGCCCTAGAGGTTGGAGCCTCACAAACATCCAAGTTGGTTCTTGGCAACATGTTGGAGCCTAGAATATTGAAGGGTTGGTGCCCTCAAACATCATTGTACTCAAATTTTTTTAAACGAGGATTGGTGTCCTCACTTGTTTATAATTAAATCCTTATTATTTATTTTCTGAATATAATTGTGAAGAATCTTAACTGGTAAATCTAACAATTGAAAATAAATACTGATTCACCGCCCTCTTACTATTTCCAATAAGACTAGCATTGCTAGTTGCGATTATGACTAATGCCACAAATTGGAAGTCTTGAACTTTAAGGTTAGGCTGACAAAAATGTAATGGAAATACTAGCTTGGTTGAAGGAGGATTAGAAGTCTAAGAAATCATAGGAGAAGGAGCTTGGGGATATTTTGTGTGAGGGGAGTCCAAACTCATTGTTTCCTATGAACTTAGGCTTGGATGAAGCTAGGTTTACCCCCATGATAGTATGCTGAAATTGAACCAAATATGGCTTTATAATGCATCTCATAAAACTTGACATAATGATATTTTCTTCTTACTAAGAGCTGCTCCTGATGGAAATGAACCTTTTGATCTAGTTGCAACCTTGTCCAAATCCTTGACATAATAATATCTGCTTCTCATTAAGAGTTTCTCCCGATGACAACGAACCTTCTGATCTAGTTGCAACCTTTTCCAACCCCTGGGGCATATAGAAGCACACATAAGTGCTGAAATAGGATATTTTTATGCGACTAAATAAGCATGTATGAATGGTGCTACAAGATCCTGATAAAAATGAATGAATTCGAATGATCTATACCCCAGTGTCAAGAATTAAATAGGACATGCAATCTTAGACAACATGCCTCATGAACATACAATAATTGTAGCCTCGATGATAAATGAGTTATTAAAGGGTTGTGACTGGTTCAAGCCACAAAGATACTTGTTAATACCTTGAAAAGCATAGGGGAACCCAAAATTTAGATATATAGGCTAAAATTTTGGGTGTTGTTGTAGTGACTACAACAACTCCAAAATGTAAATTCGACATCCTCCTAGTAAAGTCAATTTATCAAAGAATTCAAGTCAGCTCCATGAAAAGACATGTCCATTCGACCTAAGGGAAAAACTATATAAAGGGATTATCTTCTCCCCCATTAAGCCAAGATGTAGTTCACATACCTTGAAGGTCTGAAGCAACAGATTGGCTAATTCCAAGGCAATGTTTGGTATATTTATGAGGCAAGGAGGTTCATAGATTTTGAGGTAGCTAGTCTAAATTTATGAGGCTTGTTATGAGGCCAGTGAAGGGATGATCCGAGGAAAGTGAAGGAGGCATGTTTTGAGTCCAACGAAGGTATGTTTCTAAGACAATTTCTGTATCTACTCTGAGGCATATCATGCCTAACTTTTGAGGAAAATTAAGGAATTACTAAGGCAGGAAAAGGATGGTCTCTAAGGCAAGAGAAGGTCATTCCTAATGCATATAAGTTCTCTCTAAGGTCAATGAAGGTTGGATTCTGAAACAATGAAGAAGCAAGATCAAAGTATGATTTTGGGCCAAGTTGACTTGACTAGGAGGATGTGCTAGAGACTAGGTTTGACCTAGTTGTTGACATAGATGTGTCTCTGTTGAATTAAAGAATTCTCTATTGAAAATGTTGCTGAGTTTTTCCTAGGTAAATCTCTATGCTCTTCATCTGGACTATCTCTTTATGAATTAATGTTATATGGTTGATGTATTTCTATATAATTACTAAATGATGGAATGATAATGAGAATGTAATAAGATAAAAAATAATAATTAGTTTGAAAGACACCTTAAAAATCAACACGGTATCAGAGAAAAGTTAAGATATGCAGTCCTAAGAAGAGTATCTCTTGAATGATTCAATTTTAAAGTTATTCTCTGTGGTACTTGATGAGCACCAATATTGGAGCAAGCATGCTGCAACTCCGGGGGCTACCATCTTTACTTTATCAACTCGGGGTTCGTACAAACTTGAAGGTGACAATGCTGTATACACAAGTAAATGTGATGGGTCCGCTCGTTGTCACTGCTAAGTTGTTGATAGACCACTAAGTTTTTTCAAACCAGACTTCTATGGATTCAGAAGAAGCTTGATTACTAATGAGGGAAAGAGAAATATACTCTAAGAGAAAGCTTGCCTACTGTAGTAAGGAAGAAGACTAAAATCAAATGCTAAAACACAACATTTTCCAAATGACTGCTAAGACGATATGCTTTAAAAGAATGATAAGTTAACATGTATGAAAATATACTGTCATAAGCATGCAAATTCAAAGCATCAGACATTCTACTAATGTGAATGTAAATGAATAAACTAATTCTGTTTTTCTTTTTGTTTTGTCTTTTTTATGTGACTATGTGAAATCTAATTTCTTTTGGTGATGTGGCAGGTGGCTTAGGGATGATGGTGAATGGATAGAAGGTTGGGGAGACTAGTAGGGGACCTTTTCCAGCTTCCTAGAGGATTTTTCCTCAATTCAGCCTCAAAACAGGCCACTATAGGTAAACTTACAAGATGTCCTAATGTGTTCTATAGGATGTCTTGAAAACCTATAGGACCCCTTGTATTTCTACAGGATACAACCGAGAGAAAAAGGATGGGTGTTGAAAGTGATGGAAGGCTTAAGGAAGGTGGTTGGTGGATGGAATGAGGCAAGGGAGTGCCTAGGACCACTTCAGAACTCAAAACCATGATTGGGAGATGGTTGGATTTGCTCAACAAGATTGGAGAAGTTTCCTTGTGAAATGATGAAATTGGTGAGGGTTTTAGTGAAAGAAAAGAATGATCATGGATGGATGAAGTTGGAATTAGGTTTTTGACTATGAAATATCTCTGTACTTCTGAAACACCTACAATGCATCAAACATTGACATTTACCCAAAAATCATGTAAACAGGAAGAATTTCAATTATCCAAGGAAATCATAATTTCATGAGCTAGATGCCTACTTTATGCATGAGGATAACTTGTAGAATAAGATGGAACATTGATGAGATCTAATTTAAGACTGAAGGTAAAAGAAATGATAATTAAATCCTACTCTTGCAAATTGATCAAATGCTTGCCTAAGTACATAGAACCCTAAATTCCATGAGAAACTAGAATTCTGTGTTTTTGGGGCTGCATAGGAGTTCTTTCCTCAAACCATGATCCCTGAAGGAAGGAGTGAGGCCAAAACCACCTATTAACATCTTTTTTATGTTCCTTTATCTCTTCTAAAATACTGCTGAAGTAAATAAAAAATGGAAGCAAACTAATAAGCAAACTAATCAAATCTACACTACTTGCAGTGAAATAGTTCTAAAGACAATTAAGCCATTAATCTATGAATTCAATCTAAGCATAAAAAGACAAGAAGAGGAGCCTTTGATACTAGGTTTGGGCCATAACCCAAGAGACTCATCCCTCTAAGTTAACTCAATGCTAGATCAAGGAATTTCTCATTCTTATTATCAAAATAGAAAATTACATAACAATGTCTTCCACAAGTCGTGAACTCAAAATTGACTAGTGTTTTTACAACAAAAATTCAAATCCTAATGAGGCTTTAGGCATCTTTATTTATACAACTGAAGTCCCCAATGACTTCCTTAACTCTAGGGAGGCTCGACTCCCAAACTCGAGATAAACTAGCTCTTTAAATGTCACTTGCTCGACTGCCTTTTGATCTCCATGACTTGGCTGCTTGTTCTCCGAGCTAGTGTGATTGATGGAGGAATATTCGAAGGAGGGAGGAGTAAATGAGGAGGATCTACCTCCGATAATCTCTCATCCTTGTATCATTTGAGTTTCAACCCTTAATTAGCCAAAATTCCATGATTTTCTCTGACAAACCTGCAATCAATGCACATTAGTCCACTAGGCATAATATCTCACTTTGACTCATCTCATTAAACAAAATATAATCAAAATATGTAATAAATTGTGATAAGAGTTGATTTGACTAAGATAGGAGGTGGATTAAGGCACATATAATTACCCAATGATGAGGCTCATTAGTACTGGTCCGAATGACATGATCCTCTCACTTGAAAATATGATTCCATCGCCATTAAAATGCAATCTTGGACTACTCCTATTAAAATACCTAATCCATGTTCAAATTCATGACTAAAGCTTCAATTTTAGAAGTCAAAATACCTTAGCTAAGGGTCCAAATTGCCTCAATCAAGGTATGTATTATAAGTATTAAATAAGGCTGAAAAAAATCCGAAGTCTATATGCACTATCTCGGTAAGATTGAAAATCCACACATCTGAATTTCTGGTGTATATTTTGCAAGTATGGAAAAGTCCCAGAGTTGAAACATTCATAGTTACTCTTTAAAAGAGGATCAAATATCACATTCAAAGGGTGTAAGCTGAAGTCAAGCTAACTCGAAAAATTCAAGGTTTCAAGGCCAATGTCCTTATCTCATGAGGAATCCAAGAATCTATGGATGTGTGGTGAAGAAGGACACCTTCAATTCTTATGTTATTCAAAAAAAGGGAAGCATAAATTTATCCACAAATACTAAAAGTTAAAGACATTAATAAGTTCCAAGTCATCTAAATTTTCCATAGAGTCTACACACCTTGTCTTTAAGCTATTGATCTCAGAACTTGTTTAGAAATCAAACTATGTATAAAGAAGGACGATATTTGTTTCCATAAACCAACCTAATATGTTTAGAAAGATAGAAATCCAATTTTCAATCTGCAATTTGTCATACGAGGCATATATTAATTCTTTTAGAAGCTTTATCTTGATGCAAGGTTCCTTTAAGACAAACACAAAAATATTTGGAAAGGTAAAATATCATTTTTGTTATAGTCACCAAAAAATATATGAGATTTGTATAGGAGCTTGTTAAGAAAGATTGTATGGAAGAATAAAATATTTAGGATCCTGAAGTCACATGTATATTTACTTTGAAAATTATCACAAAGTATTTTTGAAATGGAAAGATACATTTCATGCACGTTTGCATGAATAGGCCATGTGTAATTAGCAAAACCTATGTGTTTAAATTCAAAGGGTGGAATCTTGTAATGTTGGAGATATCAAGTATGGTGGGAATTTTGGAATGGTGAAATTTACTCCTTGTTCAATGTTTTGAAGAGGTTGAGCTAATGATCTATTAAAACATGTCATATTTAGGGTATGCTAAAGAGTTTAAATTATTGGAGTGAAAACTTCACATCATAACTCAAATTTTTACTTGAAGTATTTTTAGAGGAATTTTGTGTACAAAAGTGCTAAAGGTATAAATCTAAAAAGTCATCGTACTCATTGGTAATGACTAGGTCATTAGGCTGAATCCTTCCACAAGGCGAGGATCTAAGTACCCTCAAATGTAGTAATATCATGGAAAAGAACCTATTGATTGGAAAACGAAGTTGATGCCATATGTGCTGATGATATGATGTCTTGATGCATCTCTATTGTAAAAAGGAAGAGTTATTTGATAATGATGAGGTTCATCGTTCTAGGGTTTTGGTATTTAATAAAGAAAGACTAGGGTTTATGAACCCTAGTATAAATATAGGGTTGAATAAGAAAACGCTTCTGTATTGAACGTTTCCAATGAAAAAGAGAAAACCCTAGCCTCTACATGGAAAAAATGACATCAAGATGATAACTTGGATAAAGTGAAAGATGAATGCAAGAAAGGCTAATTCCAAGAGGGAGCTAGCATGTCCTCAAAGATAAGTATTTTACATCTCTCTCATTTGATTATTCTTGTTATTGATTTTAATAATAGTATGTATTTTGTCCTTAAATTCTTTGCTTGGTTGTGATTGTTCTTTTATAACCTCCTGATGAGGTGTGCAAGTACTTATTGAAGGCTACCAAGGTTTTTGGTAGTAGATGGAAGAACAAGAGAAAATTTGTGACAAAGAGACTCTCTGTGATGAGAGATATTGTAATGAACAAGATCTAGACCCTGATGGAACATAATACTTTTGATATAGCAATAATTACAAGGCAAAGGATTCCGTCAGCAAGGGAAAGAAGCCTATGAAAGGAAATATTGTTAGGTACACTTATGTAGACATCATGTTTCTTGATGAAAGAAGTAAACTGCCTCAAGTTGGTGAGGTACATGAAGAAGTCCTACACTTGAAAGCAAGAAATAAGGATTCATACTAGCTATGCAGAGTTGATACACTTGGATTTATGGATCAAGGTTGATCCTATATGATTTTTTCTTTGGCGAAGGAGGAAAATATCATATGTCAAGGGATTTGCATTGACCAAAATATTTTCTCTAGAGGGAGAAGTCAAAGCTTCACTAGGTGTTGGGCGTGGGATCCCCCAAAGGAAGTTTTGGTGCTTAAAGCCTAGATTTTGATTAAATATGATGTAAAGACTTTGCGTTTTGTGGGCGTGGAGCGTGAGCTTGTAAATGAGTCATAGGTTTGTCTGCCCTCATTTTTATAATATAATGTTGGCTTTAGAGATCTACCCATGGTCCATGAACCATGAGATTGTATAAATAGAGCAAGGCTCTAAGTTGTAAATGAGGCAGAAGGAAGTCATGAATGAAGGATGAAGAATTGAGTCTTATCTAAGTGTAGAGTCAAATCTTGGGTCGTAGAGTAGGAGAAGGCTCTACAACTGAGTGCGCAGGGCGAGTCAAGTCTGTAACCATCGAAGAAGTAATAAAGAGAAGTTTCATATCATTTATGTGTATCTTTTTCCTATTTTTTGCATTGAATGTAGTGGGTATAAATTTTAATTTCACTGTTTATATGGTGTGCGAACTTATATGATTGTGTTGATTAAGTGAATATAAGATAAAGTATCTGTTTATGCGAAGTTACCTAACAATTATAAGAAGATAAGTAGGATCTCCAGTGTAACTTGGGTAAATAGCACATATTGCTGCCTTAGCAGTGCGAAAGCACCTCAACCCCTAGCTAGGGCTGCATGAAGGCGATTATAACAAATCACGAAGGCCTCGCAGATCAGGGCAGTGCATGAAGTGACCTATGCGAAGCCATTCATAGTTAGACTAAATCAACCCCTCAGACATTTCAAGGGTGCGGAAACTTGGTTCCAGCATCCCCCCATATTGCTTCGGGTGAGACCTCAGTTTACGCTCCATGGGCTGTTCCTGAAAGGGCTAGTAGTGCAGGGATTTGTTTAGCTAATTAACTCTGAACCTGGGCCAGGCCCCCTCAAGCCAACAAATGGTTCCATTATCGAGACCAAAATTTGCATAGAGATGTCTGATGTCGTATCATTGGAATCCAACTGAGAAGGCAATTGAAGGTTGGTTGGACAGGAGAATTCACGAGTTCACGACGTAGGAGAATAAGAATCTATGACTGAAAAAAGAAGAGTGGTTAGACTGCTACCTATACATTGAGATCCATGAAATCTTCTTCGCATCTTTCCCTAGCTGTACGACTGAATGGCGAAGCTAGCAGATAACTAAGGAAGGTGGAAACTCGACAATCCTATTGTGTGGACCCCAGAGTTGGTGTGTATATTGGAAGCATCAGAGGATAATATCACACATGCCATTGATCACTGGCTCGATTGAATTATAGGAGGATTCATTACTGAGTTTTCGGTAGACACTTCAGTTAGCTACAATGAGGCAGAGTGACGCTTCCTCAAAGGACCACGAGGTAAGTATGTAAAATCTATGAATACTTGGATTAAAATTCTATTATGTGAAAAGAGGGTTATGTAATTACCTTGATGTTCAGAGCTATGCAAAGTGGAAAAACCTACAGAAACGAAGGAAATAAGGGACCAAAGGATAGCCCTTTGATTTCACCTTCGCAAGGGGACGAGGAATAGCTCGTGAAGGTCTCTCCACAAAGTGCGGTCCATTTGATAAGGTAGAGGGTTCCGTGCATACCACCCCCACTCATACCACCACCAGCGTCACCACCATCGCCTCCATCTTCACCTGTACCACCTCCGCCACCACCATGAGTCAATATGGCAAGCACGATAAAGTTGCCTCTATTCAAGGGAGTGGGAAATGACGATCCAAACCAATCTTGGTTCGTCATAAGAGCCGTATTGGATGCGTAGGGAGTTACAGATGATAATATAAAGAAAGCGATGTTAGTTAGCACTCTGTAGGACCGCGCGATGGCCTGGTATATTAATCATTCTAATGACAATCCGAATGCGGGAATCACAAATATCCAAATTACAGTAAATAAGGAATTTAGTAGGCCGAAGTCAGAGGTGAAGTTGATCATTGGATTCAAAGAGATCACAATGCTACTAGGCGAGATTCCTTGGGAGCTGGATCAGAGGCTAAAGTGCATGATTCGCGAAGCTAATATGAATCTGACAGATGGACAACGCCGCGAATGGTTTGTAACGTCACTAATGCCACATTTGAGGAGCGCATTGTCGCAATAGAAGTTAACGACTCAGGTAGAGGCCTTAGAGATTGCGATGAGGCTTCATGAAACCCAAATGCAGGATCCTAACTTGGGAGTTTAGTAGATCCACTCACGGTTGAAAAAATTATGCCTTGAGATGCAAAGTCTTAAACAAGACTGGATAGCTCAACTAGAAGTATGCGAAGAGGTGTGGTGTGTAAAATGCAAGGATCAGGGTCACGATAAGGACCACTGCCCAGTACTCAAAAATTACCTCACGGGAGGGGGACCAATGCCGTTAAGGCCAGAAGTGCAAGAAGGACCTAGTGTGGCACCTACTTTATGGTGCGTGATTTGTCAAATAGGTGGAAAGCATGTTATGGAAAACTGCCATTTGTTACAGAAGTACAAGTAGAATTTGCAACAGTTGTTCTGTAATTTTTGTATATCGGTTGGACAGGGTGAGAACACTTGTAGAAGATATGCACTGATGATGGATATAACTCCCACCTATAGAGTTCAGGTCGAATCGCGGCCCCTAGACCCAAATACAGGAGTGGCGCGAACATGATTTCAGGGGCATAGACGAGGCCGAGGTGGAGGAGGACCTAGAAGAGGTCATGGACAATTGATATGCCGCGATTGTACAAACCCAATGCATCCATCGTGTCTATATTGTACCTTGTTTGATCATGAGACAGAGGATTGTCCTACGTTGATAGCTAGGATACACGAAAAGGGAACACTACCACCTCCCTCGACTTAGAACCTATAGATGATGAGGTCTGAGCTGCACGAGGAAGATCCAAATGTGAACATTGTGCTCTGAAGGGGCATTACAACAGGAGATGACAAAGGAAAACAACTCGAAGATAGTACTTGGGTTCACAAAGCTTCGGCAAAAGAAGCATAGTTTGATTTGGAGTGCACTAGGGAAACCTTTATGGAAGCTAAGCAGAGCTTTGCTGACACCTCCACTTCAGGAAGCAAAGATAAACTGGAGCTGGAGATGGACCCATCTATGCTTATGACATTCCTAGAAACATGCATGAAGCTACTGTGTGATAGTAAGGCTGTAAAAGGATTGTAAGAACTCATTAACAGATGCGCTGGGACCGCGCCAGGAGAACCATGCGTAGTCCAGAAGATTGAAAAGAATAAGAGGAGGACGGGGAGAGAAATGAGGTTAACTGCGCAAATTGAAGAATATGAGATGGATTAAGTAATTATGGATTTAGGATTGGATGCGAACGTTCAGCCGAAGCAGACATGGGAGCACATGGGGAGGCCTATGCTACAATGGTCTCCTATTCAACTGTGAATGGAAAACCAACAGAAGATAATACCCATGGGCAATTGCAGGGACTCACTGTGGATATTGAGGGAGTGAGCACGCTGGCCGACCTTGAAGTGATAGAGATTTTTGATGACAACAATCCCTATCCCGTGCTTTTAGGAATTGATTGGGCCACTGACATGAATGGGGTGATTAATCTGAAGAAGCGCAAGATGATTTTTGAGAAGAAGTCTCTACGCGTAGTTATACCCTTGTACCCTGCTGAAGGATCACGATATACAGAGCCAGTGTGTGACTACGAATGTGACAATTATTTGGATTGCATCTACAAAATAACCACGCGAGAGCAAGATTGGGTAAATCCCACTGCAGATGGACAAATATCATGGGAGTGCGAAAGCTCCTGTACATCAGATTCCAATGAGGAGATAGAGAAATGGAAGAACTGGTTACACGAGGTAAGCATGCTGAACTGTAATATGAAGACAAGATCACTACGATACATATCAACAGAAGTGATGGATCTACTTGCTTACGATGGGTTAAGTGAGGTAGATACTTTCCTAGATAAGTTTGAAAGGGAGGTGCCAAAAAAGCAACATTTTCAGGCCTTGAATTGGGTACTACGCGCTACACCCGCAAGGTGGTGGGGTACATACAAAGGGAGCTTTTACAATTGGCGCGAGTGTAGGAGGATGATGCACACATAGTTTGGGAAGCCTAGGGTGTGATTGACAGAAAAATACATTGGACAGGATGATCTGTGCACACGTCTAGCCAGGTGGGTAAAGGCATATGGAAAACAACCTATGCGGATGTGCAAGAACTCTACGCGGAGAGGTATGGCCAATAAGCATGTGTTGGGGGGAAAAATGTGCAGTTGGCTCTTAAGTTATGTGGAGAGAACGATTGCGTAGAAGGTTATCCACACGGAAGCATTTAACAAGGTGTGTGAAGCACCGAACAAGGTATGTAGTGCGCAACGAAGTGATTGGGACCTGCATGTTCTAGTAGTTTTATGGGCTTATAGGACAACGTGCAAGAAACTAACTGGACAAACGCCTTCTAGGCTAGCCTATGGAGCGAACTCCGTAATGTCGATGGAGTATATCATGTCTAGTTCGCACATAGTAGTGCCCATGGATATGAAAGATCATGGAACCTTCAAAGAAGGGATCACACAATTGGAAGAGCTCGAAGAAGAACGCTTGGGACCTGATGAAGGGATCCAATAGGGTGATATTAGACTCAAATAAATCATGAATGAAAGAGTTTGGTTGAGGGAGAAAAGCACCCTGATGGAAGCATAATTCCATAAGCTTAAGGAAGAAATAAAGAGGGAATTTCTTAATAAAAAATTCGTGGTGATAGAACAAGATGAGCGCGATTACGTTGAAAAAATTGGGGACTACCGCCGAGAGTTTATCGGTTTAATGCATTTGATGGGACTATATGTTATTAAGCAAATCACATATGGTGGCACGGTGTAGTTGATGAAGTTAAATGGAAAACTCTTTCCAGGAAAAGTAAATGATAGTCGACTGGAGCCATATACAGGTGGTTCAACCACCTAACTAGCCGTGGGAAGCACAATCTTAGCGCTCCAGGCAGTTGAAAGGAGGTGCAGAACTATAAAATACTTTGTGCGGGAGCTGTGCGATGTCAGGACTGTGCACAAGAGCGAAGAGTCACAGGGTCCGTGACAACGCAAGGGTAGCTATGCTGCCGCGTGGGTCAACTGGGAAGTGACTGTTGCAGTTGCTAATCATGATGTGATGCTTGGTTTGAGACCAAATGGAGTGGGCAGTAGGAATTTAAGGCAAAATCTATGGGCTAGATTTGGGAAAATCTGTCTCCAAGGGAGCATTAATGGACAAGATTTGGGTGGAATGGTCAAATTTGAATTCAAAAGCCGCTATAAATTGCAAAGGGGTGCCTAGCAAACAATGCTTGGCCATTTGAGAATTGATCTGTCATGGGCCCAGAGATTTTTGAACCCAAACCTGGTTGACCTGTTGAAGTCGAAGGTGTTTTCTGAGCACCCACTTGAGCAGTTGAGATATTTGTGGAAGAGAAATATGGCAGCGTGTTATGAAACCAGCTTCAAGAAAGATAGAAAAGATAGATCAACGCCTTAGAATTCAGCCTCTTCGAGGGAGCAACCTCCTTTACATTACAT
>APFE031151050.1:852-26928 GCA_000404065.3 Pinus taeda
TGTAGTCCCCATATTGTTATTATTGTGCCCCATAGAAGCCCACTATTATTATTATTGTGCCCTTACATTATTATTGTTATGTCGGCCATGATTATATTATGACCCCTTAGAATCCTATATATATAAAGGAGGTCTTGTCATTTATATCATCAAAGAATTGTTCATTTGTGTAATGTAAAGGAGGTTTCCCCCTCAAAGAGGCTGATTTATAAGGTGTTCATCTATATTTTCTATCTTTTTGTGAGCTAGTTTCATAACATAAGATATTTTATCAATGTCACACCTTAACAAATCTTCCCTATCATTTAAGAAATTTTTTTTGTCAGCTTCACTCCTTAATAGCTTTGCCCAATTCCCTCCTAGATAGATTTTACTAGGAGAAGGTTGTCTCCATTGCCACTACCAATGTGGCTAAGTCAATGAAATTTCAATCCTATTTCCCTGAGAAACATGGGCTCAAATGAAACTTCACCAACATGTCACTCAGATTGGTGGATCTACACAGTTGGATTTCTCAAAGTTGTAAGTTCCATTGATTAAATGAGGCATATACCTACTCATGTAATCAAGGCTTTTCCATTGACGGAGGAAATATTTTACACTCCAACCCCTAGTTTTCAGGTTTTATTGGCCTTTGCTTGAAGGCCTAGTACCCTACCTTTGACCCCTATTCGGACATTTTAACCTTAAACCCACTAGGGGTAAGGCTCCCTATTCTTCTATTGCAATTTTGACCCCTTGATACCCTCACCAAGATTGAAAATGGATTAGAAAATTCCATTACTACAATGTGCAAAAAAATAAGAAGGCAACACACAACCTTTCCAACAATCAATGTCAAAATGGTTCTTTCAAAAGGCCACCTTGAAAATCTCTCACAATATGCAAGTGAATCCATTTGTAAACAAAAGCTAAACTATGAGCATGTTAATTTTCCATCTCAAATATTATTTCATAATTGGCTACACATTCTCCTATTGCTGAAAAATGTGACTTGGATTAACACCCTTGCTAAAACAAAAATATTTAAAAGCATACATAGTGGATTGGTAAAAATGTGAACGACCAACTTCTAGTAGTAATAGAGGTGAAGAGAAAAAATCAAACTCAAATCTCAACAAAGAGGTATTGATTTCTAAAACAATGCCCAAAGTCCCACTAATTTATACAAAATCAATCCCTCTCAATCAAATACTAGCATCTCTAGAGAGGGTAGACCTTTAGAGAATGCAAAACCTATCATGCATGAAGTCAATCCACCAATAACGCCAAACAACATAAATACCTCATTAAGGAAGAAGCAACAGGGAAAAACCAACACACACACACACACACACAAAGAGATAATTTTTATTTAATAAACTTGATGAATATTACATTATTGCAAAAAGAACAAAAAAAAATAAAACTAATTTTCATCTATTATAATTAAACTCTTGCTCCTAATCCAAAAATTCAAAAAGATTTAGAATATTAAAAATATATAAATATTTTATAAATAATGTTGGAGAAAAACTATTGATAAGGGAAAAAATCCCCTAAATAAATAATGATTTAGAAAAATGATCTTGCAATCACATTTTCATTAATTATTTGAAAATACTTAAGATTTTCTATTAATAAAAAATTTTGATGGACTAATTATGCAAACCCCTAACCCTTTACAACCCTATATTCTATCTCCTATGATCTCAATGGCTAGCTAGGAAGGGGCTCCTCCCCCTCCACCTGCTCCTCCTCACGATGCTACTACAATGACCTTTCAAGCATTGATTACATTGTTGTCGTAGAAGCAAAAGACCAAGGATTCAAGTTCCAAATTTGTTTGGAAGGCCAAAAATATACCCTCTATGTCACTCTCTTACACCTTCTATTGCTCCACCCTTTCATTTTCAGATTGAGAATTGATAGGAAAATTTACCAGCATGTGGTCATCTCTCAAACATATAGAACAATGGGTGGAGAAAAATTAGGAAGCATAGATCAAAGGCAAATTGGGCATATACATAGTCAGGAATGGATATTTTTCATTTATATTTGAATCAAGTGAAGACAAGGATATCATCTTTACAATTGATCCCTAATTTTTTGGGGCAAGAGGTATGTACTTGACTAGATGGTCATTAGACTTTGATCCAGCAAAAAGACATCCCCAAATGTTGTTCTAGTCTGGGTAAAATTATTTTGGCTTCCTTTATCATGCTATGGAGATGGTTGTCTCAGGTAAATTGGAAATGGAGTTGGTAGATATAAAGCAGAGCAAAGGCCAAAGGCGACAAATTCACTTGTGTTAGGATATGTCTTCAGGTGGATTTGGAGAAAGGGATTCCTGCAAAAATCTTCCTCACAATGGGGGGTTGGAAACATTGCTAGGTTTTGGACTATGAGCATCTGCCATTCAAATGTCGTGGTTGTCATGATTATGGACACTTTGCTCGATACTGTAATAAAGCAAATTCCAATCAAGTAGAAGCATCACAAGTCCCCCATGATGAACAGTGAAAGACCCAAAGTAGAGGGGGAAATATATGAAACAGGCTTCAAATTAGTTAAACACTCCTTAAAACAACATTCCCACTTCATCATCTAATCCCTTCAAGGCTTTGCAAATCTTATAGGAAAACCAAGTGGAGGATTAAAAAGATTCTAAAGAGGTGTCTGATGGATAAGATAACAAAATAGAGGTGTAAGAAGAAGTGGAGATTCCAGGGTCACCCAATGTGGGCAAGGAGAATTAAGTCATTATTTTTACTGTGAGACCCATATGTATTCCCTAAACCTAAGGTGAAAAATCCTCTAAATTCTAAAGCTAATGATATTGGCCCTGTCCTGTGCCAAATTCGCCCAATGGATTCCACACCATCTGGTCCATCCCATCCTTCTAGTGGCCCAATGAATATAATTACCAAAAATATGTCACATCACTAAAGCAAGGTGGATGAATCAAGTAATTATGAAATGGAAAGTATTGTTAAGAGAAGAAGTAGACACTCAAAAAACGAGTTAATGGAAAGTGAGGCAAAATTGTGGCAGAACTCAACAAGAAGTTAGGAAATTGACCCCAAATCTATGGGATTTTAAATGCTTCAAGGTCCAAAAGGGGATTGGGCCAAGTGGATGGAGGTCATAAATCCTAATATCCTCCCAAAAAATGATGAATTTAATATCATGGAATATGAGGGGTATAGGTGACCCCAAAAATTCCCTCTTCATCAAGGATTTGGATTAATCGAAGAAGCCCTCACAATTATGTTTGTAAGAAACAAAACGAGAATATTTTGAGCTCATGAATGCATGTAAGGTGTTTTGAAAATACAGTAGCAACATCATCGAGAGCTCTAGGAGAGCCTCTAGAGGTCTTGGTATTTATTGGGATAGCTTAGCCTTTTCGTTCATTGATTTTTAAAAATCTCTCCAATTGGTAGCAGTAGTGTTGGAGAATAAGGGTTCCAATTTACAAGGAAATAATCAATATATTGAACATATATGCTCCTGTAACATGCAGCAAAAAAGTAGAGTTTTGGGATAATATAATCTCTCTCAAAGAGAATTTTGGAATCAATATTCCATTGCAGGAGGCAATTCTAAGACGACGCTGTTTGAAAATGAAAAAAAGAGAGGTTTGTTGGTTAGAGATCCATTCAAAGAAAAATGGAGGATTTAATGGTAGAATGGGACTATTGGACATTAAACCCTATAAAGGAAGGTATACTTGGTCGAAGAGAAAATGTGGGGCAGATCACATTGTAGCAAGGCTCAACCTATTTAACCTAAAGTTCTTGGCTATTAAAATGATTGTATGCCTCCTCCTCAATCTTACCTCTAGGAAAATCTAATCATTGTCCTATTCATCTAGAGCTCGGATAGAAAGAGAAATTGGGCCCAATCCCCTTTAGATTTAATGTAGGTTGGCTTAAAGGAGTATTGGACATTATCAAAAAGGCATGGCACACTTAGGTTGAGGGCTCCCCAACCTTCATTTTGGAATCGAAGTTGAAAGTTGTCATACAGATCTTTGTCAATGGGTAAAGGATTCCTATGTTTCACCTAGTAAAAATAAAGAGGCCTTAGTAAAATAAATGGAGAAACATATGGTAAATATGGAGAACAATGAGATAGAGGAATGGAAAGTGAAAAAAGAAAAGGAACTAAACTCCCTCTATTATCAAGAATTTAGAAAGGAGGAGGAGTATTGGAAACTCAAATCCAAGAGTATTTGGCTCACATAAGGAGAAAAGAATACAACCTTCTCTGATAAGCAATCAAAGGCAAGGGAGATAAGAAATAGAGTAAGAGAAATCACATTAAAAGGTAAGGAAAAAATATTTTTCCTTTTCTGAAATAAAACATGAAGCCTTCTCTCATTTTTAATCTCTTTATGCTTCATCCAGTGATCTAGATTACGCCAAGGTTGAAGATTTTATATCTCCCTTTTTCCTCAAGATATCGGAGAGAAAACCAATAGTTAGTAAAATAAATTGAGGAAAAAAAAAGTATTGGAGGAAATTTGGTCTATGGATCCGGATAAGGCTCCTAGACCAGATGGTTTTCCAATCAGTTTTATAGAGCTTTATTGCTATAGATTAAAAAAGATATTATTATAATGTTGCATTGGTCCAAGAACAAATGTAAGGTAGGGGAAGCACAAACTCCTCATTCCTTCCTCTCATTCCAAAAGAATCAGATCCGGTAAACATTTCTTGTTTTTGTCCAATCTCTCTTTGTAATGATTCTTACAAAAAATTATCTAAAATCATTTCTAGTAGGTTGAATATGGTTTGGCCGAGGTTAATCTCTAAAAATCAAGGAAAAATTATTAAACAAAGGTATATATTGAATAGAATTATTCTCATCCAGGAGGTTATTCATTCAAGAAAGGAGTAGGGTGAGTTGGGTTTCCTCATAAAGTTGGACATCGAAAATTCCATTGATCAAGTGTGTCACTCCTTTCTTTTCATCATTCTTGAAAAACTTGTGTTTATATGCCAATGTATTTCTTTAATCAAAGCAAGCATTGTGTCTCGATGTATTTCTCCTTTAATTAATGGCAAGCCAACTCCTTTCTTCAAAACCACTAGAGGCCTCTGATAAGGTTTCCCACTTTCTCCTTTATTGTATATTATAGGCACGAAAATTATAAGAATGAATTCTGAGAAGGCTAGGGAGAATGCCTCTATGTTAGGTATAAGCATAACCATAAATTTCAAAGAAATAAACCATTCCCAACTTGCGTATGACACAATTATTTTGGCCGGGGCCTCCAAAATCATTGCCAAAGGTTCAAAGAAATCCTAGATTTGTATCTCAGCATCTCAGGAGGTTTGGTTAATAAAAGGAAAAGCCAAATCTATGGGTGGAATTGTTTTGATTTAGATTTGCAAGAGATTTCCTCTATCCTTGACTTTTTGGTTCAAATAGGTTGGAAGTATTTCAAATATTTTGGAATTCCAATCTCCTTAGGATCATATTCTAGAGAGGATTGGGAGGAAATTATTCAGAATTTTAAAAAGAAGATTCAAGGTTGGGGAGCACTTGCTCAGAAATTTATTCTCATTAAATTTGTCTTGTCTACTCTTCCAATCTATCTTTGCTTGGGCTTTTTGGCTCCAAAAAGTACTCTTTCACAAATTAGAGCAACTCTCACATAATTTCTTTGGAAATATGGTAAAAATCATGGTTGGAAGTTTCATTTTCTAAATTGGACTATTTTTCGCCTCCCAAAAGATTTTGGAGGTCTCGGTATAAAAGATCTAATATACATGAATCTAGAATTGGCAGCTATAATTATTTGGAAACTGACATAAGACTATAAAGAGTGGTGGAAAGTAGTTTTTTTAAGGAAATATTTCCATATATCTAGATTGTTAAGAGTCTAAAATGTGCAGTGGGAAGGGAGGAGTTCAAATATATGGAAATTTTGCAATGAAATTGCTCTAGTTATAATAGGAAATATGGGATGGTTCACAAGGAATGGGGAAAGAATAAATATTTGGAAGAACAAGATGCTTGCGGTAGCATTAAGATTGGAACACAATTAGGAAAGTATCTTAGTAGAATGGATGAGAAACAATCGCATCGAAATATTGAAAGATATATAATCTTGGGATGCAGCCTCAAGTGCATGGTCAAGTTTGGTATGCCCAAGTCTCCTAACACATTTGATCTCTCAGTAGGATTCTTTGCTTTCCCTATTGGAAGGGTTATCTCCCATATCTCATGACTCCTTGAACTCGCGTTCATGGAATCCAAGAAGGACCAAGAATTACTCTATTAAAGAAGGATATAATATTTTGCTGAAAAATATTCCACACCCTCTCACGTCGAGACTTCGGAAAAATGTTTGGAATGATGATGTTATCCCGAAAGTCAATTCTTCTTGTTGGGTTCTCACTCATGGGAAGATATTAACAGAAGAAAATATTCGAAGGAGGAAAACTCAAGGCCCATCCTGATGTACATTATGTAATTCTGATGAAGAAACGATTTCTCATTTATTCCATTCATGTCCCTTTTCCCTCGCCATATAGACAACAACGTTTGAGAAAGGTATATTATGTTAGCTCCATCCCAAGAAATTAGTCAGATATGTTTGAATCATGGAAGTGTAACAACCCAAATGATAAAATTAAATCTTCTATAGTGCATACAATCTAGATTCCATTGCCAAAATTTCATTGTTGGTCAATTTGGCTAGAAAGAAATCGAGTTGTGTTCAAAGAGAGGACCCTTCCTTTCTTAGAACATATATTAAAGCCCAATGTATCCTCAATGCATCTGTTGTTTCCAAAGGTATAAAGGACTCGAATTAAGAAGAATTAACTTTAAAGAAAAAAAATGGATTCAACTCCGAGGTTCATTTGATCACGTTGTCAGCTTCACCTCTCAACCCAAAGATCACTTGTTCATTCAACTGCGAATGGGAGTTGAAGAGTTTCATGATTGGAAAATTCGTTAATCATCAAACTTTTTGTGTTTTTATGGGGCCTCTAAAGGAAACCCAGGGGAAAAAAGAGAAGGAGGGATTATTTATAGCCTCAAAGAACAAAACATGTATAGCTTTTCTTGGGGTCTAGGAACAACAACAAACAACCAAGCCTAATTTTGGGGCTCTTAGGAAAGGTCTATGTTGGGCCTTGAAATTGTCATTCACTTCCATTACATTTTCACTTATATTTCCATATTTTCATCTTCACTCTACCTCTATTTCATTACATTTACCTTACCATTATCATTATTAGGTCACATTTATGTCTTTCCAAACTTTTTTAATTCTTAGCATTTTAAAGTGAAATTATGGTTAAAAATTAGAAAAGAATGTGCATATGCTTATACCTAACAAGTGGGATGAGATTGTTGACATGTGTAGGTCAAAATGAAGTTTCTAAAAGACCCTTATGTAGCCTCCCAAAACTAAATTCGAATTTGACTGGAGAAGATGATGGGATCATGAGGATATGTGTCCCATTTCCTATTTGTATTGAAACTCTAAGAAGACATGTGCCTTATCATTTTCTATTTTGATTGTAACTTTAAATATATGGGGGAGCGATTCACGGGCTCTCATTAATGAGATAGCTTCTCATATTTTTGTATAAATAGGGGAAGTTTTCTCCTATCATTTTAGATGTGTAAAATTAGAGTTATGCTCAACCTTTGAATATAGAATTATATTGTGGCACCTTACTCATGAATGTTACTTCATTTTGACTTGGTTTTGCTTACATATGGAGCTTCTCGATTTACCATCTCTCACACTTTTAGATCTGTAGGAATTTACAAGGTAAGTTCCTCAGACAGAACACCAAAAGGACACCGCTCACAAACAAATCACAGATCAATACACCAGTATTTTGACGTGGTTAAAACCCTCAGAGAGGGAAAAAGTCCACGGCCTGCGCCAACGTGGCTACTACAGGCAATTTATTAATAAAAGAATGAAAATTTACATAAGCTTCTCTCATGCACGGTTAACCTACAAATGACCCTCCATGCGCTTTAAATAGAATTCATGGACCAATCGGGTGTCAAGCCACAGATCAAGTGTCGGTAATACAGAGGAGAGAATGAACCATTGGATCACTACATATCGTGACCGTCGGATTGTAAGTTACAAATGTACATAGTAAAGAAACACACTTTACCTAACTCTATACTAGACTAAGTTATACTTAACTATTCCTACGTGTCGAAATATCCTAACAAGATCAGCTATCTAAAATGTATGAGATTTAATTGCTTTTATAGATTAAAGTTCATTTTCGTTCTTAGTATTAGTTTTAGAATGACTGTGTAATCTTTGTTTTTCTAAAAACATTTCAATAGGAAAGATTTATGTATTTTCCAATTGGATTAACCTTGAGGCAAGAGCTCATAGTTATTTAGTTTCCTTTCATGTTCTTTTATTTACTTTCTTAGATCAAACTATCAATTCATTGTATAATTGAATAAAAGATCAGGCCAAGAAAGTGACTTCAAATTGGGTGATTGAATGTTCAACCTATCCAATCATTGAGCTTTACTTTTTTGTGCTTTTATATTTGCTTTTAAGATCCTCATTTAATTGCATTAATTGATATTCCTAAAGATCATTCTAAGAAATTGATTTAATCATATTTCGAGATTGAATGATTGAATATTTAGTACATGCAATTACTAAGTTATTTTCTGCACACTTTACTTGATTTTCTAGGACATTAGAAGTTAAAGTATAAATAGTTGCTTACACATCATCTCAAGAAGGTAACACTTCATAATTGAATGTTGGAGTAACTAAGTATATATTAGTTGTTTTTTATTTCACAGGTTAGTTGAATTTCATTTTCATTATTTGATTTCATAGATTAGATGAATTGGTTTTCGTTATTTTGTAGTTAGATTGATCTAAATTAAAAGACAATTTCTAGGACATATAGTGCATGCATGCTTCACAAGTTTACGAAACCCCCAGATTGACAAATTAAATGACAGGCAATCACTTTGCCCCAACATTTTGACACTGTTGCCGGGAAAGTGTGCATAGGAACTAGCTTTCAATTTAGAGTGTATTTTATATTTTTTGTTTTTACTAACCATTTATGGACAAAGGGTCTAGAATGCAGCCCAAAGACTACATTGAGGAATGGTATCAAAAAGCGGTTACGTCACAATATTCATCAATTCTTCAAGAGATCCTTGTGGCAAATCGAAAGGTCAAGTCAATTTCGCATATCCTTACAAACAATCAAGTACATTTTTCAAGTTTGGATATAAGCATTTCAAAAATTATAATCTGTAAATGGCTTCATTGGAAGCATCAATATACTTAAAAAAAAAAATTAGTTTTTAGATAGATAGGAAAAATAAAAATAATTTTTTATAGTTTTTAGGATAAATTTGATGTTTTATGGTGAAATAAGAACCACCCATCTACTAACTCTTGCCAGGAAAAATTTGCAATAAAACAAATGGTTGAGAACAAGGAGCACAAGCAAAGATCACGAACTATAATTTAAAGTATGAGATCAAGCCTTTTCATTTTATTTTTGCAAAATCTACAGAGGAATCGATTGATAAAATCTTGACTATGCAAACAAAATAAATCTCTCAAGTATGCTCTCCTTCTGCATTTCGTGTGACCTACAGGATCATAAAAAGAAATGGTTTTGTTAGTATATCATAAAAATTATTTAGCTACTGCAAGACTTGCAAATCCATGTGCAAAAATCCTTACCTATGGAATGCAAAAGTTTTCTGCGGGATTACCAAAATGATGCGATTAGATTTCTTCAAAGTGTTGTCCCATATTTTATCTCATTCTAAATTTCAAGTCCCCTTGAATTGTCTAGAGGATAATTAATATAGTTATAACTTCCCTTTTCCTTTGCTGGAAGACATCCACGTAGCCACAAGCCCAACCTTCAAAACCTGCAAATAAAAAATCACCGGAACATTTCTAAAAAAACATAGCAGCATAAACACACGATATTAAAATGAAAATCCTGAGAAAATCGAGGCAAATTAGACAAAACTGTGACATGGGTTTTTTCTAAAATGGGGGCAATTAGGTTACTCATGGGCTATTTTCTGGATTATGCAACTATTTAGGAGAAATCCGAAATTGATTTTTGTAGAAAACATAATTGCCAAAAAGTGTAACTATCTTGACACCCGATTTTAAAATGAATTTTCTAAGCAAACCAGGGCAAATCTGAAAAAAATAGGACATGGGTTTTTTCTAGAATGGGATGAGGTTAAAAATCAAGAAATTTTTTTCTTCAGATTCCTAACCATATCAGAAGAAAATTGCGATTATTCGGGAACCCTATTTGGTGATTGCATGAAGGAAAACAATTTATTTTTTATTTTTTATTTTATTTTATTTATTTTATTTTTATTTTTTTTATGCACGATGTTTTGCTGGCAATAACAAATTTAATTCAATAAGACTTCTAATCAAACAATAACTCTAGCTCCTCCTCAAAATTTCAATAGATTTACCCTTTTTACATCCTTGAACACTTAGAAGAAATTGCTAACTTAATGTTGCACCCATGTATATACTCATTTCGTCATGTGCTAATGCAGTCAAGGAGTGATTCTGTTTTGATTGCTATGAAGTGTGAATACACAATCAGTGAATTCAAATTTATGGTTAATACATTAATACGACTTGTGCCAAACATGCAGATAGCGACTGATGTGATATGTGGATTTCCAGGCAATACAAAGGAAGATAATTTCGAGACCACTATTAATCTGATCAAAGAATATAAGTTTCTACATGTTCACATTTCACAGTTTTATCCAATGCCAGCTACTAGAATGACAAAAGGTCCCTACTTCTAAAGTAATGAAATGAACAACAATAATTTTCAAAAATTGAAGGAAATAAATCATTTTATTTGGGAAAAAAAATGTGATGATTAATACATATGTAATCAATTTATTGAAGCAATTTATAAAGCGAAAAATACTTGCAAAATTTGATTGAAATATTTTTTTTACATGTAATTTTTCATATTTTTTCCGCTTCAAATACTTTTGACATGTTAATTTTGCAGCACAAATAATGATTCAATAATGGCTTGCAAAACAATTTGAAAAGTATTTAGATGATTTATGAACATTTGGCATTAATATTGTTGCTGTGTATTTTTCTATGAAGTTTTAACTTGCAGAGCACAACAAATCTTTGCAATGCCAATTGTTTTACTGAGCACAGTGGATGAAGTCATCCGACAACCAGGAGTTAATTTATTTTTCATGGTTATTTCTTAAAAATGCAGTGTTTTCGATATCATGAATTGGACTAAATATAGCACTTGATTTTCCTTAGTTTGTTTCATTTGACATTTTGTGTAAGAATCAGAAAGGAACTGATCATTTATTTTTGAACACACTTATGTTCTTTATGTCAAGTTTTTTGCAGGTTTGGGATGATCGAATGATCATTGAAGAAAAATAATTGTGCGCACAAGTGGTCTTCAAGGGACTGATTCCATGAGAAACATAAGAACAAGTCAATCTCCATATCCATCAAAACCATTACCTTTCCTCCCTTTTGAATTATAAATCTAACCAAGTGATTCAAAGCAAGCCACAATTAGTTTTCCCAACAAGAGTCAGTTGTTCATTTTCCTTTATTCATATACACTTTCTGCCTGACCCACAAATAAAAGCAAGAAACTCACTTACATGCTTATTTTCCATTGTCATTATTATTTTCCATTGTCATCTTCCATTTTCATTTTTCCTTTCCTATCCTTTTTCATTTCGCAAATAAACCCTGCTTTAATGCAAATTATTGAGTCCATAGTCCTTTGAGTCTAAAATCTTTGCAAAAACACCATGAGGCTTGCATGTCTTAACAATAAGCCCTCATGCCGACGAACAACGGGAATACATCAATGTCCCTTGCTCATCGGATTTTCTAGGTACTTGACAACATCAAAATTATTCGTAGTTAGCAAGATGTGTTTGGGCCTCTTAACTGTCATTTTCATCAATAGTGAGAGTTCTCATGTTGACTACTGGCATCCATTAATGACCACTAAGTCAACAATTTCCTATTATGTTCAACATCAAAACATTTATTCACATAGCAGGAATTGTGCCAATGAGTTTTGAAGACATGAAGACTATCATTTTCAGCATGTTAGAGCAAATGTAGAAGATATGTAGCTACAAAACCAGATGGCAACTATGAAACCAAACAGCAGTTGCAAAATTAGATGACAGTTATAGAATCAAATAACAATTGTGGAATCAGATGGCAACAACTGAATCAACACTATTCTGCAATAGATTCAGCAAGTTTTAATAAAAGCAAATAAAAATTCATCTTGACTCTTTTCTCCATGACTTGTCCAACCACTTAAAGAAGGTTATGATCAGAATTTTGCAGCCACCACACATGCAACTCATCCATTTCTAAAGGGTAAGTTAAGGTATGTCATTTTCTAAATTTTTACCATAAATTCCTTGAAAAGCTAGAATGATAATTTTTGAAAAAAACATTTCTCTTCGTCATCTCATAAAATTTCCAATATCATCAGTTGGGGGGGGATACATTCATATTCATATTTTTCCATATTCATATCACATTTAAGATCTCACATACTTTTAAAAGATATTAACTATTACATTATTTTTATGAGCATACAAAGTCTTGTCAAAAGGACTAACAAGATAATCAAACACAAACACAATCATAGTTGTCACACAAGAACCAACTATGATGTAATCCAATAAAGATATATTTTATAACAATAATCAGATTATCATTATGCAAAGTTCAAAGATAAAAAATGAATGCAACAACAAAATATGGTTGTAACACAAGAACCAACCATGTTGCAATTCAACTAAAAGATTTTGCAGAAGTATGAAGTTATCAAATGATATCATGCAAAGTTAAGCCAAAGCTCAAGGATAAAAAAAGAATTAATGTAATAGATTGCATGAGGACATGCAATAGCTTCAGTTGGGGGTGATGCTGGGCCTTGAAATTGTTATTCACTTCCATTAAATTTTCACTTATATTTCCATATTGTCATCTTCACTCTACCTCTATTTCATTACATTTACCTCCATTTCATTACATTTACCTTACCATTATCATTATTGGGTCACATTTATGTGTTTCCAAACTTTATTAATTCTTAGCATTTTTAAGTGAATTTATGGTTAAAAATTAGAAAATAATGTGCATACGCTTATACCTAACAAGTGGGATGAGATTTTTTGACATGTGTAGGTCAAAAAGAAGCTTCTAAAAGACCCTTATGTGGCCTCCCAAAACCAAATTCGAATTTGAGTGGAGAAGATCATGGGATCATGAGGATATGTGTCTCATTTCCTATTGGTATTGAAACTCTAAGAAGACATGTGTGTTATCATTTCCTATTTTGATTGTACCTCTAGAGATATGGGGAGAGATTCATGGACTCTCATTAATGAGATATATTCTCATATTTTTGTATAAATAGGGAAAGTTTTATCCTATCATTTTAGATGTGTAAAATTGGAGTTATGCTCAAGCTTTGAATATATAATTAGATTGTGGCACCTTACTCATGAATGTTTCTTCATTTTGACTTGGTTTTGCTTACATATGGAGCATCTCGATTTACCATCTCTCGCACTTTTAGATCAGCTACCTAAAATGTGTGAGATTTAATTTCTTTTGTATATTAAAGTTCATTTGCTTTCCTAGTATTAGTTTTAGAATAATTGTGTAATCTTTTCTTTTCTAAAAACATTTCAATAGAAAATATTTATGTATTTTCCAATTGGATTAAGTTTTAGGCAAGAGCTCATATTTATTTAGTTTTCTTTCATGTTTGTTATTTACTTTCTTAGATCAAACTATCAATTCATTGTATAATTGAATAAAAGATCAAGCCAAGAAGGTGACTTCAAATTGGGTGATTGAATGTTCAACCTATGCAATCATTGAGCTTTACTTTTTCGTGCTTTTATATTTTCTTTTAAAATCCTCAGTTAATTGCATTAACTGATATTCCTAAAGTTCATTCTAAGAAATTGATTTAATCATATCTCAATATTGAATGATTGAATCTTTAACACATGCAATTACTGAGTTATTTTCTGCACACTTTACTTGCTTTTCTTGGACATTAGAAGTTAAAGTATAAAGAGTTGTTTCACATCATCTCAAGAAGGTAACACTTCATAATTGAATGTTGGAGTAACTAAGTATACATTAGTTGTTTTTTATTTCACAGGGTAGTTAAATTTCATTTTCATTATTTGATTTCATAGATTAGATGAATTGGTTTTCGTTATTTTGTAGTTAGATTGATTTAAATTGAAAGGAAACTTCTAGCACATATAGTGCACACATGCTTCACAAGTTTACGAAACCCTCGGGTTGACAGATTAAATGATAGGCAATCACTTTTCTCCAATAGTCTAAACATAGCCGTGGGAAAAAGAATCAGCAATTTAATAGTGCTTGGTGACTTTATGGTTGTAATAAGACATATTTCTAAGGCATTATTTGGAATCCATCCCAATATTCCCTCAATCATTCACTGATCGCCCTTCTCTCCTCAAAATTTGAAGAAATATCCTTTCAACATATTCTAGGAAGCCTAAACAACGAAGTGGACAATTTCACCAAACTTGGCTCCCAACTCGAACAAGGAATAATCAAATTCCATGATGGAGTAAGACTCAGGCTCCAATCTCATGAATGTGTCAGAATTAAATGAGAATATCTTGAAGCTCAATATAATTGAATCCCATGGTATTTGAACTAAGGAGAACAAGTGTTTTTTACCGAGTGAAAAATCATTCCCTTGAGATTGAGGGTGCAGGAGGACAATTGTGTGATAGGCACAACACATACACGTTGCATCACATGCATGGTGGTGATTGTTGGAAAATGTAACTAGTTTAGGTCTTCATAATTGTCATTATGTATATCTTATGTAACAAGAAAACCAAGAAGGAAAAGTATTATTTTCAAGCATGGGTTTCATGCTTATTTTAATTGGTCAACTAGTTCAAGCACGCATTTCATGCTCCTAGGGTTTTTCAGGTCATAAGAATAATTTTAATGAGTCAAGAGAGTTAATATTATTTGTATAAGACCCATTTGGGAAAAAATTGTAAAATGTAAAAGAAATTATTTTTGAGTCTAGAGATTCAAAATGACATCCAAGACCAAGTTGGCCCTAACCGTGAAAATTTGGCCTAAGAGAGGGTTATTCCTCCTCATGAGAAGCATACATATAGAAGGAGCTTCGACCTCATTAGCATGCACTTAAAAATTTTGATCTATAGCAAGAAAAGTAGAGGATCTAGAGCAAGAAAGTCAAGGAGCTAAAGAAGAAATTCAAAGCGAAGAAAGAAGACGAAAAATCTGAATTTTGTGATCATTTTCTCTCACAAATGCAAAGATTCTAGGGTTTCTATAGTTGTTGCAGGGTCAAGAGTTGCAAGCTGAAGTTGTTGATCTGTAAACTATCGTGGATATTCCATTGGACAATTCATCATAACAAATCTAATAATATTATATTAAAAATATGAGAATCTACACTATTACAGTTTTATTAAACTTTAAGATATGTAGATTTAATTATAATTAGTGCATGCATGCAAATGGAAATTATGTAGAAAAGTAGAGAATTACAAAATAAGCCCCATTTGGAAGGTGAGGTCGCTTCGCTCTCATTCTTTGTCTTGAAATATTGTTGCAGGTGTAGTTTTTAACCCTGTACATAAATTACCTGCATACGAATTTTAAAACACAAAAAATAAACAATGCGAGAGCATAACACATAAAACACATATACACAGAGATTTTCCCCTAGATCCCAAAACTGGGACTACCAGATTGATTTTTCTTTATGTTCCTTTCAATGTTACAATACATATTTATACATGCTGAAGCATCCAATACCATGGACTGAAAACCATCGCGTCCAAAACCATGGACCGAAAATCATCGCATCCAAAACCATGTGCAAAAATCATGCACAAAACCATAGGTAGTTCCACCCAACCTAACATAGGGTCCAAAACCAAAATTTTCTGGGGCACTGCCCCAGACCCCATAGAGTGGGGTTACCTGCACCCATCAGACCCCCTATGACTCCCCTTGCTATGCAATTGGCGCAATGAATGGGGAACTCCACCCCCCTTCTAACCCCACGGTTAACTACATCGGCTAGTCGTGGAAATAATATAACACAACCCAACATTCTCCCACTTGTTGTTTTCTTTCCACAGGGGACCACAAGAGAGCTTAGTCATTTATCTAGCCCTACAACATCCATTGTTTCTCTACACCAAGAGAACTTCTTAGAGCTCACAGATTTTGTTAATGCATCTGCAGTATTCTTCAAAGTGTCCACCTTTACCAGCAACACCTTTTTTTCTTCTATCATATCCCTCACAAAGTGATATTGAACATCAATGTGCTTTGTCTTTGAATGATATGCAGGGTTCTTTGCCAAGAAAATTACACTTTGGCTGTCACAGTCTATCCTTATAGCTCCCTATACTAACCCCATATTTGAACACAATCTCTGCAACCAAACTTCTTTCTTGCTTGCATGAGTGGTTGTCATGTATTCCGCCTCTATAGTTGATAGTGCCACTACAGATTGTTTCTTACTCATCCAACTGACTGCACCTTCAAATAGGTTAAACACATACCCACTTATAGATCTTCTTTGATCCAAATCTCCAGCCCAGTCTGCATCAACAAAACCATGAATATCCAACACTCTGTCCAATCCTGGTCTTCCTTGGTAGCACAAACCACAATTACTAGTGTCACGCAAATACCTGAAAACCCACTTCACTGTTGTCCAGTTCTCCTTCCCTGGTTTTGACATAAACCCTCTCAAAACTCCCACTACATGTGCAATGTCCATTCTAGTATAGGCCATCGCATACATCAAGCTATCTACTACACTTTTATATGGAACACGAGACATGTCCTCTTCCTCTACTTGTGTCTTCGGACACTGTTCAACAGATAGCTTTACACCTACAGGAATAGGAACCTTCACCGGTTTACTATCCTGCATATTAAACCTCTGCAATATTGTCTCGGCATACTTCCTCTGATTTAACCAAAGCTTCCTCTTTGTCTGATCTCTTTTAATTTCCATGCCCAAAATATAGTTTGCAGCACCAAGATCTTTCATGTCGAATTTGGAGGACAATTGGGTCTTCAAATCCTAGATAATTTCTTTGTCATTCCAACCAACAACATATCATCCACATACAAGACCAGATAAATAACACGGTCACCAATTAATTTAAAATATACACAGTGATCTGCTTTGCTTCTGGTGAAGCCAAGTCCCCATATAAATGTATCAAATTTTTGATACCACATCCTTGGTGATTGCTTTAACCCATATAGAGACTTCTTTAACTTGCATACCAGTTCTTTCTTACCCTTCACCGCAAAGCCTTCAGGTTGCTTCATGTAGATCTCCTCTTCTAGATCCCTATGAAGAAACGTTGTTTTCACATCCATATGTTCTACCTCAAAATCAAAAGCAGCGACAACAAATAAAAGTAATCTAATAAAAGTTACCTTAGCAATAAGGGAAAAATATCACCAAAATCAATTCCCGGCACCCGAGAATAACCTTTTTCTACCAACCGAGCTTTGTATTTCTCCACCTTTCCTTTTGCATTTGTCTTCTTCTTAAACACCCATTTGTTGCCAATGGGTTTCCTACTAGCTGGCAACTCCACCAAATCCCAAGCTTCATTTTTGTGCAAAGATGTCATTTCATCAACCATGGCCTCTTTCTAGAGTTTTCCATCCTCTGAAAGTACTGCTTCCTTCACAAGTTTGGGATCATCATCAGTAATAGATAAAGAAAAATTTGAACAGAAAGTAGATGGACTATACCTTTATGGCTGCCTTCTTTCTCTAATTGATCTTCTCACACCCGGAGTTTGTGGCTCTTCATCTTCTAATTCCTCCTCTGTTGTAGAGTCTAATTATTCTTCCTTTTGATCAAAATCTATCTTCTTAGGTTCCTTTGGTTGGACTTCATGTTTAATAACATCTTTCACCTTTCTGAACACCACATCTCGGTTGTACACAACCTTCCTTGTTACTGGGTTCCAAAGCTTATAACCCTTCAAACCATCCTTATACCTAATAAAGATGCACTTTTCATATTTACTTTCCAACTTGGTTCGTTTCTCCTTTGGAACATGTACATATGCATCACATCCAAATATCCTCAGATGTGAAAGAGAGGGTTTCTTACCAGTCCATACCTCTTGTGGAGTCTAATCCTCCAGCGTTGATGAAGGTGATATGTTGACCAGGTAACATGTTGTCTCCATCGCTTCTACCCAGAATTTATGTCCTAACCTGGCACCATTGAGCATGCTTCTTGCCCTTTCCATCAACGTCTTGTTCATTCTTTCTGCAACTCCATTTTGCTGAGGTGTATATGGAGTAGTCTTCTACCATGCTATACCACACTTCTTACAAAATTCTTAAAATTCCTTACTACAAAACTCTCCACCATTATCTGTCCTCGGCACCTTTATCTTCTTCTCTATCTGGTTTTCTATCAGAGCCTTAGTTTTTTAAACTTGTCAAAGACTTCAGATTTATTCTTAAGGAAATATATCCATGTATTCGTTGAGAAGCCATCTATAAATGATACATAGTACATAGACTTACCCAGTGATGGAACCTTCACAGGTCCAAACACATCACTGTGCACAAGCTTTAATATCTGTTTCGCCCTCTTACCACTAGAGGGGAAATTCACCCGATTCTACTTCCCATATACACAATTTTCATAGAAATCAAAATCCAAAGAGCTATTACTCATACCTTCTACCATACCTTTACCATGAAATACTTGAAGTCCCTTCTCTCCAATATGTCCAACCCTTTGATGCCACAACATAGTCTTCTCTCTAGAGACCACTAGCTTTTCTGCTCCACTTTCAGAAACCACAGAACTGTTGCACCCATCAATAATAGTGCTACCTTGTAGCTTGTACAAAGTTCCAATCCGAACTCCCCACATCAATACCAGTGCTCCCCAAACCATCTTGTAGGTATCCTTCTCGAACATTGTTTTTACAGCTGCATCATCCAGCTTGCTTACAGAAATCAGATTTCTGGCTAATGCAGGAATATGCAGAACACCTAGAAGTGTTCTAAGCTTTCCACCTTGCAACATCAACTTTACTTTTCCACTACCAATGATTCTAGCCTTCCTGTCATCCCCAAAGAAGACATCACCACCATCATATTTCTCATACTCGCAAAACCACTCTCTATGGGGAGTGAAGTGAAAGGATGCACCTAAGTCAATCAACCATGTCTCATGATCTACATGTGTACTTGAAGAAGCCAAGTACACATCCCCACCTTCATCTGAGGTGGCTTTCGCCTCTGCATAAGGAGCATCATTAGATCCCTTTATTTATTTTTCTGTTCTGGGACTGTCCTTGTACAGACAAGGCATCACAATTCTAGCTCTCCATATTTTTCCATCTCATCTCCTCCATTAGCAAGGATGAGACTATTTCATCAAACTGCAAGGCAGTTGCATTGCTACCTATTGTAATAACCAGACTATCCCACAAATATAGTAGAGAACAAAACAAACTAATGCACTTACCTTCATCTAAAATTTTGATATCAACAGATGATAACTGACTTACCACAATATTAAACATATTTAGATGCTCTGTCACTGAGTCTCCATCTTTCATCCTTAGGTTATATAGCTTTTTTCACAGGAATAGTTTATTCACCAGAGACTTAGATTGGTACAAAGTCCCTAACTTGTCCCACAAAGCCTTTGTTGTAGCTTCCCCTGATACATTCAGCAATACTAAATTTGAGACACACAATCATATTTTTTTCTTTGTCTTCTGATCCAACTTCTTCCATTCTTCATTGGTTACTCCCGTTGGTTTAGTACCCATATCTACCATGATCCACTGATCTTTATCCACCAACAAATCCTCCCTCTTGAGTTTGCACAACTCAAAACTCTAACCATTAAATTTCTTGATCTCTATCTTTCCGCTACTCGCCATCTTCTTTTACCACTAGAATCAATTTCGCAGATCTCCCACTGAATAGGGTCTACCACAGGCCCGAGCGAAACCCCTCAGCAACAAAGGCGTCCCCTTGAAGCCAAAATAGCTCTGATCCCAAATGTAGGTTTTAACCCCGTACAGAAATTACCTACATAGGAATTCTAAAACACAGAAAATAAACAATGCGAGAGCATAACACATAAAACACATATACACAAATATTTTCCCACTGGATCCCAAAACTAGGACTACTAGCTTGATTTTTCATTATGTTCCTTTCAATGTTACAATACATATTTATACATGCCAAAGCATCCAATACCATGGACCAAAAACCATCGCGTCCAAAACCATGGACTGAAAACCATCACATCCAAAACCATCATGTCCAAAACCATGGACCAAAAAAAACATAGGTAGGTCCGCCCAACCTAATATAGGGTCCAAAAGAAAAATTCACGGGGCGTTTTCCTGGACCCTTTAGAGGGGGTCTACCCACCCCCTTCAAACCCCCCACTGCGCAATCGGTGCAACGAAGGGGGCTCTCCTTCCCCCCTCTAACTCCCTGGTTCGCTATGTAGGTTAGTCATGGAAAGAATATAACACAACCCAACAAAAATGTTTCATTAAAATCAATACCTTCAATTTGTGCATAACCTTTGCATACAAGTCTCACTTTACTTCTCACATCATATCTATTTTCATTGATTTTTTTTTTATAAACCCATTTGGTTCCAATTAGATTTATGTCTTTTGGTCTTGGAACATATTCCCAAGTCTGATTCTTCTCAATCTAGTTCAAATCCCCATTCATGGATTTAATCCAATGCTCATCCTTGCTATCCTGTGTAAAATTTTGGGGCTCCATAAGTGACAAAAATGCTTTCTTATTTTGAGATGATGAACCTACAATCTTTCTTCTAGTTTGAACACCTGCGTCTTTGTTCCCCATAATATTTTCATTTGGATGATATTTATGTACATATATGGATGGATCCTTTGTGTGAAAATGGTTATGTTCCTCTCTCTAATATTCTTCAAACTCTTCATCTTCTTGTTTTTTTGTTGCACACTCTTGAAAGATAGAAAGATTTGGCTGAGCTTGAGGAAGGACTTCATTATGTGGTAGTACTTCATTTACTTTTACATCAATACTTTCAATAACTTCTTATTTTATTTTTTATATCATTTATATCCCTTACTTCGAAAGGCATACCCTAGGAAGATTCCTTCATCTTCCCTGTCCTCAAACTTCCCAAGTTTGTCCTCATTCACCTTGATGTTACATTTTCTTCTAAACACTTTGAAGTGCTTAAGTATGGTTGGTATTCCTTTCCATAAATCATACAGGTTTTTAGTGCTTTTCGTTTTTATTTAAGCCATGTTCAAGAAAATACATTTGTATTTATTGCCTCTCCCTAGAGATGATCTGACGCTTGAGCTTAAAAAAAAAAAAAAAAATTCCATATCTTGAACTGTTATATTCTTCCTTTCAGCCACACCATTTTTGCTTAGGGGTCCTTGTGATAGTGAGGTGCCTCTTAATGCCATGATGTTTTCATAATTTATTGAATTATTGGGAGGTAAATTCTCCTCCTCTATCTATCCTTTAGCACATAATCTTCAAGTCCATTTCATTTTCAACAAAATCCTTGAAATTCTTAAAGATCTGAAAAGATATATATTAGTGTTTAAGAAAAATAACCAAGTCATTCTTGTGAAATAATAAACAAACAACATAAAATACCTTTCACCTTCTAGAGTGTGTGTCCTAGTTCATCCACATATATTTATGTGAATAATTTCTGATGGTCAAGATGTTGAATACTCTTCTGCCTTGAAGAAGACTCTATTTTGTTTCCCAAGTTGGCATGCTTTGCAAACTTCACTTTGAGGCTTAAAAATTATGGGCATATTTATGACAACTTGTTTTCTTTTGATTTTTACCAAATTTTCAAAACTAATGTGTCCTAATATTTTATGTCACGGTGAGATTTCATCCATCTTCCCAATGTAACATTTTAAAAATTCATCAAGGATATATATGTTTCCAATTGTCCTGAAAAATTTTCTACCAACTTACCAGTATCTTAATTTATAATTCACACCTTTTATAGTTGAATATAGCATCAAAACTTTGATCACACAACTGAATCATGCCTAAAATAATATGTTTCAACCCTTCTATATACAATACATCCTAGCTTTTTATTTTTCCTTTGTCAATTATGATTGTTCCTTTTCTAATGAATCTTGCAGTTGCATTGTTTCCAAAATATAGCTTACCTCCATCTATCTCCTTGATGTTGATAAACTTGCTTTGATCCCTTGTCATCTATCTTGAGTAGCCACTAATGATATACCACACGTTCTCTTGCTTTTGAGCATATAGTATGAGACCGCACTTTTCTTCCTTCTCCTTCCATACCTTTTGAGGACACATTTCCCTTCTTTAATTTATTTTATAGTCCATGTCTTTTTGTCCAAAGTTATGACATATAAAGAATTTGATAAAATTTTGAAGATAAATTCTTCCATAACCACAATCAACTGCCTTATGACCAAATGCATTACGTATAAAACAATAACCATAAAAGAGTGTGTCGTACCTAGAGGATTGCTTCTTTCTACTCATTTCAGCTTGGACATCTTCCTAAATTTCCTTAGCTGACTTCCTTTTCACATATGCATCTTCCTTCATATGAGACATTTTTCATCCCTCTTCGTTATTTGTTTTTCTATTTCTCTTATCTACTTCTTAGCTTCATCAATTTGTTTTGTCAAGATTTCATATTTTATTTTAAACTCCTTCAACTCAAATTCCAAGAGCATAATAGAGTCTGAATCTAAATCCATGTTTCCAATATTTCTTAGATCCACCTTCTAGTAATTAATTGTTCATGAAGATAACTCACTCTGATACCACTTTTTGAACCAAAGATCACACACTAGGAAGGGGTTGGATCAGTGTGATAACAAATTTACCTTTTCACAACTTTTCTTAAATGAATAATTATGTAATAATAAATCATAACCATTTGTAGCATATCAGTAAATAGAACAATGCATCATGAAGTTATCATTACATCAACAATACAACAAGAAACCATCATATCAACACAAGAGGACACAATATTTTGTGTGGAAACCCCTACAAGGTAAAACCATAAATCCATTTCTTATTCTTCTTCAATTTGTTACATATATTTGTAGGCATTGACTTGCTAGAGGGTCCCACTCTCAAAATATGCAAGTTGCTACTAGTGGTAGGCTACAACCTTATTGAGGCACCAACCTCGAAAATGTGCAAGAAAAAAATCATTATAGCATATAACCTAATTGAAGCACCAACCTCGATGATGAGCAATCTCTAACTTACTCTAGGCTCCAACCAAATTGAGGCACCAACTTTGATGATGAACAAGCTTCGACTTTCTCTAGGCTCAAACTTGATTGAGGCACCAACCTCATTGATGAAAAAGCTATGACTTTCTCTAGGCTCCAACCTCAATGGAGGAACCCACCTCTTTATTTAACTTCTTGTGGACCTATTTTCAAAATATTTTAAATTGGATCCACCTTCTCTTCAATTAATGTAAATATTCAATGAAACAAATTGGTATCATTAACTTGTCATACCCTGTTAAAACTTTTCTTCAACCTGCTCATCAATCTAGTCACATAAAATCCTTCTCAAAACTTGTTCTTACCATAAACCCAAAACCAACTGCAACGTGCTCACAAGCTCCCAAAATATATACCACTAATTATGGTCATTGAAAATATATCAACAAGTATTTTAAGTCCTTCAAAAATGTTCACCCATGAACCTTGATCATTGTGCTTATTCCAAAATCCAATTCAGCTCAAAAACGAACCTAGAAACCCCCAAAAGCCATATAATAAATTAAATGATCTAAAAATAGACCCTTTCAGGGTGCATTATACAAAATTCCCAATAATTGGTTCTACAAAACACACAATTCCAACCACTAACATTTCGACAAAATGAAATTTGCGGGGAAGAATAAAAAGTAATTTTTCACCTGATAACCGTTAGGGCTTGAACCTGGGTCTCGACAAACATACCACAAAATCTATACCAATCAAGCTATATGATGAGCCTTGTTACATGATGCTTCCAAATTCCTTTCTTATTAACTTTAAAAGGAACAAGCAAGGGGATTCAACCTTGTATCTCCATGCATAGATAATGTGCATAGGAAATTCAACCAAACATTGGATCAATGGGGAGCCCTCCAAGTTTCATATGACTATGGATTACAAAGTCTACGTGCATATGCGACTCTTGTGCATCTCATGTCGACTCACGTCATCGTGTGGAACTAGAACCGCACAGTTTTGATACATCTGTCTAACCTATGCTATATATATATATTAACCTTCTCCAATAACCATTGTTCTCCTACTATAAGGAAATTTTTCATCAAACCTCTGCCAAATTTGGAACCTACTCCAAATGGTGATCAAACTTAACTATCATCCTCTGCTAAACTTGGGCTTTGCTTCTGCCAAACTAAGCTCAAACTTCTAACATTTTCACATGGTCAAGACCAAAAGGTTCAATGCAAACTATATTTAAAATACTTCATAGAAAAACATACCATAACCAAAACTTAAAATGAAATCAAGCCTCAACCATAAACATATTATGATGACATAAGCATAACCATGAACATTCATTTCAACAGAACATTATTTCCATGAGACTTCAACAAACCAACATGTCATAACTAGAAGAGTTTACACACATCATAACCATAATTAAAATTTCATGAAATGAACTCAAATTATTTTTTCATCACCCTTGTTCTCTCCATAGAGACTCTTCCTTCATCGATCAACAAGACTCAGATATATGCTTGGAATTATTTTCTTTTTTTACTTCATGCCTTTGGAACGAATGATTTGGGTGTTATAGGGTTTGATATATATATGTTATGGTGTGTGTCAAGATTTGCGTTTGAATTTTTTTTTCATGTATAGTGAAGCTTTGACTCAATAATTACATATTTGTATGCAGGTGTGCTTAAAAAAATAATTCGTACATACATGGATCTGATTCTAGATAGTCACATATACATTCAGTGGAACAGAAAAATATATAAGCAGATGTCAAGTATAAAAGGCACGTACATACATGGAAATTATTTACAAGAATCATGTATAACTAGGGTTTTGCAGTATGAGCTAATGATTATGGTTGATCTATTCTATTATGTTTGTTGTTGTCTGTCGATGAAGTCTCTTATAATTATCTATATTTGACAGTACTATTTCGCTATAATTTAATATGAATTAAAGTATTGATTGGACCATATCTTGTAAATGATTGGAAGTAATTACCACTCCTCAAACACTAAATATAGAAGGACATATCATGAAGAAAAAGGTTCAAGCAGTGAAAGATAACATCAAGCATCAACAACAAGTTCTCCAACTTTTAAAGGATAATGCCACTTTGGTGTAGAATCGAAGGAAACAACAGGTAGATCAACATCACAGTGAAAAATGTTTTGATGTAGGTGATTGGGTATTTTTACGGCTACTTCTCAAGCAAGCTATTTATGAGAAGGAAATGTTGGCAATACTACATGCACTTAAGAAATGGTGACCTTACCCAATGGGAAGACACTTCAAGGTAAAAAAGGATCATGATAGGCTTAAATAATTTTTAGAACAAATATTATCTTTAGAAGAACAGAAAAAATGGGTCACAAATATGTTTGGTTATGACTTTGACATCATCTATAGAAAAGGGAAGCAAAATTTTGTTGCAGATGCACTCTCAAGAAAGGAGGAGGATGTGGAAGCATTGTTTTGTGATATTTCTATTATCCAACTAGATTGGATAAATGAATCAAGGGATGAATGGAAGAAGGACAAAGAAGTGTGGCCACTCATTCAAAAGTTTCAAAAGATCCCAATTCAAACAATATTGCTAGAACTTGAAGAGGAAGGAAAAATCATATTGGAACCTGGAGCAGTCACAGAAAC